>VDFB02109614.1:0-12341 GCA_007258455.2 Sequoia sempervirens
TCCCCTAAACATAACATAGGTATACTAGTTTTCTTGGCTAAGATTTACAAAGTGTACAAACATACAAGATACAATTTTAACACTATTCATTATGAACATCAAAGTCTATGTTCACAAATATCGGGTATCTAAATACCATGCAAAAAACCATGTACACATCTTTAACCAACACATGAATTCAACTTAACAATCACAATCCCCACTTTAACAATTGGTCTGGAAGACTTATTCATTTGAGACTTTCCCAATTTGCCCAACAAAGAAACGGGATTTAAAGCAAAATAAAAATTAATAGAAATCTACTATTAGGATATACTAAATCCCATCAAGCAATAATTTGAAGTACCAGAATTATTCATCTAAGATTTAATTCATCTTCCATACAATACCAAAATCAGATCTAAAATTTGCCCAATTTCATAACCATATATTATAATGAAAATAATATAACTCCTAAATAACAATCTATTCTTAAAACAAATATCTAGATCATGATAATTAATTATTAAAATATCTAAATCTAGATATTTAACAAATTAATTCTTTTAAACATCCCATTTAAACATAATAATATTTCTTTTTTAAAAAAATATTAAATATATTTTAATTTAATATATATATATATGTATATATATATGTATATATATATATACATATACATATACATATACATATACATAAATATAATATATTAAATATATATGAATTTCGAAATTTGTATTATATATAAATTGAATTTAATAAATAACATATAAAAATTCGCATTATATAAATAAAAATCAAATTTAATAAATAATACATAAAAATTCGCATTTTAAACTTTTTTTAAGTTACATATAAATCATGGTAAGGCTCCCGCGGGCCTCCCTGTGGGAGGACGCAGCCATGGTGGTTGCGCCCACCACAGTAACATGTGGGGAGGGTTTCGGCCCTCCCCAAAACCAATATAATTTTTTAAAATTTATTTCTTTTATATAAAAATCTGAAACCTAACGTTTATTAAACTTCGGGCCTGCGGATTTTCGTCCGCCATTTAATTCCGTACGGCGATTCCATAATAAATTTACATATAGTTTCACAGCAATATATATATATATATATAAATATGTATATATATATATATATATAAATATGTATATATATATATATATTTATGTATATATATTTATAAATAAATATCAAAAGAACTTTCAAATACAGAGATAATTTTCTGATAAAAATTTTCTACAACAAATTGAGAAAATTATCATTATACAGGGTTATTTTCCTCACAAATTTTCAATTTAATTTCAATAGGTTTTCAATTTTAAAACAATAAACATTTACTCAAAATCAATTCCCAAATATTCTTTTCTAAAATTTTCACAGAGGTTTTCAAAAAGAATCTTGTTTTTGAATTCTTTCTTTTGCTTATCTAAGTTCTTGAAGATTCTTGCAGACAAATAACAGATATCAATAGAAGACTTTCCACAAGCAATTGCCAAGAAGTTGGAATTTAAACAAACATATTTTCTTTTCAAAAACCAAGAAACTAAATTTACAAGAAAAATACCTGTTATTAGAAAGCTGCCTGTAGAATAAATCCTCTTGCCTGTAGCGTACTATTCCCAAAAGCTTCTCCAAAGAAAACCACCAAAGGGATCTTCCACAAGTATACAGTATTTCCAAAATAGCACAAAGAAATTTTGCAAAGCTCAGATATTTTTTTCTCGTAAAGAAAAATTGTGTAACCTCTGTGATTTCCCATATCCAATTTTACCTCCATAAACAAATTTCCTCAACAATAATCAATTAATGCATTGGCACACATGTCGAGAAGTGGTTGCAAAATATCTTCTCCACCACTTCTCGGCAATCTTGCCAATTTCAATTGCATGCAATTAATTTATTTAATTTAAATTTACAACTAATATTCAAATCACATGCATTTATTTTTATTTAATTTTCTAATTTTCAAATACAAATTTAATTTACAATTCAAATGCCATTTCCACAAATTAATTTAATTTCAAATAAAACTATTTACACACTTTTTAATACAATTTAATTTAATTAATTAATTTATTTAATTATATAAATTCAATCTTTTAAGATCAAACCATTTAACCAAATAAGCTAATTAATTAATTAAATAATCATGTAAACTAATTTCTTCAATATTTAAAAAATTACTTAAATAACAATAATTTAAAAGCACAAGAAACTATCATTAAAAATTAACCAAATTTACCTTCAAACAATTTATCCAAACAGTAAGAATGACAATACAACCTATGACTCAAACTAAAAACAGACAATGTACTAAGACCAGGATTAAAGACTAGGCTAGGATAAACCAAACTACTATCTCCCGATCAACGTATCCGTTGAGTCTTTACACGCTCAGACCTAAGTACCTAGGTGGAGTTAGGTCATACCTGTAATTCTCAACCAAGCAATAACATGCATATATATAAACCATTGTAATAAAAGTAATAACCGCGGCGGAGAAATTCGTGGACATCATTGTGGCACCGGGCAGTTTGAGTGATGCGATTTCATTCTCCATACCAATACACATCACATCAGACTGACGAAATAATTAACTATTAGTCCATCAAAACATATACATAACAATAATCAACTGAAACTAAACATCTACGCTATCACAAAGCATATCATAAATCAAATATTGTAGTATAAGGTATCATCATGTCACAGAATAAATCCACTGTTGATCAAAACCAACAATCAAAATATCCAAACAAAGTATCATAATTCAACAAGGTGAAACACAAACAGCAGCAGAAACATAAAACATAAATGGAGGTACCACAGACATGCCTGGTGGAATTTTATATAGGAGGAAAGGGAGAGACAGGGAAAGATCAATATCATTTCATGGGAAAGGATGAAGGATAAAACGAAAGGTAAATTTCTTCCTACTGATTACAATGTTCAATTGCTTAAGAAATTGCAAAATCTTAGATAAAAAGATTTGGATGTGCAATCATATACTGAAGAATTTTATAAATTAAGTATAAGGACTAAGCATGAAGAAGATGAGGATGAAATGGTTGCTAGGTATTTGAATGGTTTGAGGTACAACATCTAGGATGAGATCAACATTTTAGCACCTAAGTCAATTGAACAATGTTTCCAGATGGCCATGAGAGCAAAAGAGAAACTAAAGAGGAGACAAGAGAAGGAAACAAGAGGAAGAGGATTCAATCCTAATTCAAAGGAAAACAATGAGAGTCAAGGGTATGACAAGAAGGATCAGGAGCAATCTGATTTCAGAGGTGGATGGAGAGGTTCAAGAGGTAGATTTAATGGAGGAAGAGGCTCCTACTAGTTCTCAGGGAGATGTTATACTTGTAACCAGCGTGGACATCCAACTTTCAAATGCTCTGAAAAGCAAGGCTCAAGATCTTATGGTGGAGAGAGGAGGAATCAAATAGTGCATGAGGATGAAGAGAGTGTGACTTCACCTGTAGTGAACCTTACATCAGAATTTGGAGAGAGTTTGATGATTAGAAGAACATTACTCAAGGCACCAATCCTTGAAGAACCCCCACAAAGGAAAGCACTCTTCAGAATCAATTGCAAAGTACAAGGTAAATTATGTAGGATGGTAGTGGATTCAGGATCAACTAATAATCTTGCTTCAATTGAGATGGTAGATAAGTTGGGTTTGGAAAAGATACCTCATGTAGCACCCTATAGAGTTTCTTGGATCAATGATAGTAAAAAATTGGTGGTGAATGAGCAAGCATATGTTGATTTCTAGATTGGAGAGTATAGGGATAGAATCTTATGTGACATTATGCCAATGGATTGTTGTCATGTGCTCTTGGGGAGACCTTGGAAATTTTCTAGAAGGTCTATATATGATAGTTGGGAGAACACATATACTATCAAGAAGGACAACAAAAGTTTTAGGTTGACTTCCTTGAAAACAAGTGGAGGAGATAAGGGTGAGTCTAAGGTGGTGATGTTTGGAAAGAAAGAACCTTTAGGGCTTGAGGACATCAAGACCAATTTATTTGAAGGTATGGAGCATGTTCATGATGATGGAACAACAGGTGGAGAGAAAATGAGTAAGACTCAGACAGTGGGTAAGAAGGATAGGTGTGATTAACACAAGGATGGAGAGAAGCATGCCTTTGTATGGCATAAGAAAATGAGTGGAAAGGTGACTCAAACTATTAAAGGGTAGAATGAGAGGGAAGAGCCTTTGGAAAGGCAATAAGAGCATGATAATCTACTTGTAGGGACAGTGAGGTGTCCTAGGGTGTTGCATCAAGGAAAAGGACAATCAAAAAGTTTTAGGATAGAATTTGGTGATGTGGAAATCAAGAAGAGAGTGACTCATGAGATTGGAAAGACATAGGACATAAAGAAGGGAGGTCTTATCACAATGGGGAAAGGACAGTGTGAGCCTCAGTGTGAAGGTTTGATGATAGTAAAGACAGGGCATAATATACAAGCACAGTTGGATGGATACAAGTGTGGAGGTAAAGCAATGAAGCAGATAGAACAATGTGTTGTAGGTGTAAGGTCTAGGAAGATGTCAAATTTTGATCTAGGTGTGAGGAAGAGGCAAGTAGCAGGTCTAGATGTGCATGGAGCAGCAATGTGGAGGCAAGGAGTCAGATTTTCCTCTTGGGACAAGAGTTTTTCTATGGGGGGGTGTATGGTGTAGGGGAACCATCATCTTGGAATGAATGGGGAAGGAGTCTTGAGGGTTCAACAAATTATTTGAAGGACTTTCAATCACTATGCAATGAGGAAGTTGCAAAATATGCCAAAATAGGATGTAATGCAATAAATTGTCCATTAATGTCAAGAGGTAACAATGAGGTCTAGAGGGTAGAATAGTTATATTTTCATGTTTTCCCTATGAATAAGGTCTCAATGACCATTTAATATGTATTTGAAAGTTTTTGATTCATAGTAAGTTAGTTAAGAGGAATTTGCAAAGCGAAGTTGAAAAGGGGTGGCGATTAGGAACAAAAAAATGTCAAATTATCATTTTAAAGGCAAACAAAAAGGTGGTTAAGGAAGTTGGTCAGTTCAAGGGGTAGTTTGGAGTTGATATACTCATATAATGATGTAATTCCTCAAAAAAGAGGTTGGTTGTTCAGTTTTTGGAAAGAAAAATTCTCTTTTGTAATGGTGATCATAGTTTTTCATTAGTTTTTTGAACTTTCCTTCTTTGATACAGGCACGCACAAGTTTTTAATGGCTTGAGGCTGTGGGTGTGCACTTATATATGCTTTTAATTGTCTTTACATCTATTTTGGGGGCTTAAGTCCATAGTTTGTGTGTGGAGTGTAGCAAATTTTCATAACTGCTTTATTTTTTTGAATAAGGGTTTGAGGGTGATATAATGAATATCTAATCAATCCACCTACTGTAGTGCTCTTGTTGTTTAGTGGATTGGATAGTATGATGTAATATTATTTGTATCAATGTCTTAGGAGGTCAAGAAGTGAAGGGATCTAGTGGTGGCACGCTATCTTGGGCTGAATAGTGATATTTCTTTGAGGAAATGAGAAACCAAAGTGGTGATTCTGAGAATTAAGGAGTGTAGTGGCATTGTGAGTGTTTGATAAGTTTTTTCAAAGGTATTTGAAGGTGTTTGGACCCCTAGGAGGATTGGGAGAGGTTTGGAGTTGAGATTCTTAAAAACCCTTATTTTGGGTGTGTTTAGGAGGGTTACATGGGGCAGAGGGTTAGAGACCCTGTAGGTGCAAACTAAATTCAAAATTGGAGGTTTAGCATCAGAACTCAAGACTTTTCTAGGTTGTACTGGTTTGGGAATGAAATCTTAGAGGGGTTCCTTTGAAAAATAGGGCTAATTGGGGCCTCAAAATAATGAAAAAATCCATTTTGAAGGAAAGGTTATGAAGGAGTCTAATGCAATCTTTTGATATGTTATGAGTCTCAAAAATGGGTATCTGGATCACCCTTTAGTTGGTTAGGTTCTATGGAAAATTTTTGAGTTAAGGTCTGAAAGCTGGTTTCCCTGTACTACTAGAGTTAGAGGGGTGAAATTGTGGAGATTGTGTTTCAATGATTGTTGTTGAACTTGGAGGACTATTTTTCATTTTTAAAAGAATTATCACATTATAATCTTGGTGAAATCCTTTTTGAAGTCAAGTTGCTAATTGGAAGAGTTGAGTCTTTTGGCTCTGCATCGAGAGAGTCCCGATTGAGGGTTCATTCCACCTTTTTAATTAAGGAACCAAAATCGGTGTTTATATAATTTCAAATCTAAATGGAAATGGTCTCTGGAAAATCACATTCCTCTTTATCAAGAGATAGAATTGTGATCAAAACCAATTCTTGGTAGGGCAGATAAGGAGAGGTGCTATGAAATGTTCCAATTAGAGGAGACCAAGAACCGATCCAATTTGACTTGAATCAGTTGATTGCCTAATCTCCTATTAGAATAGGTAATCTAGTTTCCAAGTAAGGGAGTATCAAAGAGCCCGGTAGAGTTAATGAAACTAAATCATACTATCTGAATAATCATCCAAGCTACCCAATTTTTTTTATGGAAGAAGCAGATAATTGAAATCTCCTCCAAGCATCCAAAAATCTTCTTTTCTTTCCTTTATGTTATCATCCAAGAATTCTAAAAGCAATAGTCTTTTCTTGCTAGAATTGGGACCATAAACATTTATCAAATTTCATTTTTCAAAGGTAATAAGATCTTCAAAGACCATAAGATAGTTTTTAATAGAAATCCAAAAGGAAGCTTCAACAACTGTCACTAGCACTAGGATAGAAGACTTTACTAATGAGCTAGGGACATCACTTTCCAAAGTTTGAGGCCTCCTATTGCAAGATTAACAAAATAATCTAGAATTTTGATATTCTAGAGGTTGAAACCAATTTCCAAACTTTGACTTCAAAACCATTCAAGTTGGGAAAATATTGTTAACAACCACATTAACACATGTCCAAGCAAATACCAAACAATAATTCTCTTGGGTAATTTTATCAACATCCAAAAGGTTTCTAAATGAGTTAGAAATCCCCTTGAAGATACCTAACTTCCAAAATTCTAAGGGTAGCCTAGGTAGGCATACCCATGTAGGAACAACAAAACCCAGGTCAAAAGAAGGGCCAAACTAGGTTTCCATTTACACAATGGAAAAAGTTCTTAAAACTACCACCAAAGGCCCACGAGCCTCCTATGAGGACCTTTTGTTAGAGTAATAAATTCGTCACCTAATTAATTAATTAATCAATAATTAATTGGTTCACTTTATGCTTTATTACACTTGAGCTAAACTTAGGAGTACTTTTATTTCATTATTTTCTTTAATTAATTAGTTGCTTTTTACATAATTAGAGCCTCTAATATTAGAACATGTTGCCTCATTCATTACTATGAGGACACTTGTCATATTCTAATCTAACCCTAATCTAGGGTTAGATTTCATCCTTTTCATAAGGATTGATTCATTGTAATTATTTTTAATTATGTATGGAAACATATTCACGACAGTTGTTCACATAACCAAAATTGGTGTTTTCATCAAATATGAGTTGTAGGGCAATCATATCTTACTTATTTCTTCATAATGTGATAGGTATATCACTTGCAGGTGTTTCATGGGAGCTCTGGATTGAATCAGTCAATTCCAACATGGTATTAGAGCACTAGATCTATAGCAGCCTTGTCCACTTTTTTTGAAGAAATCAACTCATGGATTAATAACCATGATCCGTGGTCAAATTCTAAGCTTTCCATTGAATCTAGAGTTGTTGAAATAGTCAGGTTTTCCTTTTGTTTTGTCAAAAAAGGCCTTCATTTGTCAGATTTGTGAGGATTTGAAGTTGATGAGGGTTTCTAGATCCAAAATGTACTTACAATTTTGGAGAATTTTGAGCCCAAATGGACCTCACCATCATGTTCAGAGCACCCAAAAACCCTAAAATTGACTGTCAAATCGTCGAAATCGGACACAGTGACTCCAGGAGGCAATTTTTTTCATTTTTGGGTTGTATGGCCTGGTACGACACACAATCCAAGAAAAAAAAAATTTAAAAATATTTAATGGGTGCCACTATCAGTAAACCACTAGCAGTTAATGCTAGCATTTAATGCTAGTGGCTAGTCTAACCGCCAGGTTTTCTCCAAACCCTTTTGGAGCATTTTTGGTATTTTGGCCATAACTTTTGCATCCAAACTCAAATTTTTGAAAATGAAATATCACTGGAAAGCTGGTTCTGAGCCCGATCTAGTAGTGCAGTTTTTTTTTTCTTCTGGTTTTTCTATTATCTTACATTTTTTCTAGTCAAATTTAGATCATCATTTTCATGCTTCTATGGGAATATCTTTTGCATACGGTCTCTATTTTTCTAAAAAAAATAGGCATTGGAAATCTCTTCTAGTTCTCTACACAAATATGTGATCCATTTTTCTAGAATATTCACTAGGTACTTTATTTCTATATCAGAAGTCAAATTTTCCAATATTGGTGTATTTCTTGGGAAACGTGCACAAAGGATCAAATTTTTTAGTACAAAGAAAATAATTTTTGCATTGTGAGTTATATATTGCTATATTTTTCATCCCATTACTATATAATTCAATTTCAAAACATGTAAAAACCTCAAAACATTCTCCTTACACCATACAACTATTATGAGTGGAAGAAAAACATAGAGATCAATTTGAAGAAACTAGGGTTATCTAGAGCAACCATGGGTACAGAGTTTGAACCAACAACAACAAAGAAGAGAAAATAGTTTAGAAAATGTGATGAAGCTTTTGGAACATTATGCATGTCTATGTCTCCTGATCTCTTATTTCACATTGAATCTTACACAACACCTAACCAAATTTGGACCCAATTGGAGTCCTTGTTTAGTAAGAAAGATTCTTTGAGGGGTTTTCAATTAGAGAATGAGCTTATAGGTCTAAATCCTAGATATTTTAGCAACATCCAAGACTTTTTCACAAAACTTAAGTCTCTCATAATGCAATTTTCATAGTGTGGTACTACTAAGTAAGATTCACAATTGATTCTTTCCATCCTTGCCAAGTTGGTCCCTGATTATTCAGTATTTCTTTCTACTTTTTATGCTACACGAGATGTAATTGGCTCAAGATTTACCATTCCTTCACTTGATGATTATTATTCTTCTTTCACTTGAGAGAAAGAAAAATTGGTTCAGATGGGTACTCTAAAGTCTTCTAATTCACAGGCTCTAGTTTCCATTTAGAGTACTAAGGAGAAGGCTTCACCTATAAAAGAAAAGAAATAGAAAAAAGAACATGGGAAAGAAAAATAATCATATTCACATGCATCTTCTGAGTACTCACCCTCTCCCAAAGGGGGATCATATAGGAAGGAGAGACCGACTTGTGCTTATTGTTAGAAGTAGGGACATGATGAGCATCATTGTTATTGCTAAGCAGATTGATCATTTGACACATATTCTATAGCAGAACCATATACAATTTCCATCTTCTATGTCTCATATTCCATCACCTTCTTCCACATCACCATCACCATCCCCATCACCATCTATACATACAGGTACAACAGGTATTACTAATGGATCTGATAAGATGTAAGCCCATGCCTTACATGCATCCATAGGTCTTCAGTCAGATAAATGGTTTCTTGATTCAAGAGCTTCCCATCATATGGAATATTCATAGGATATGTTTTCTACATTTGGTGCAAGCACCACTCCACACATTTTACTGGGTAACAACAAATATGTTAGTGTTAGTGGGAAGGGTACACTTGCCATTGATGATGGTATCTTTTAGGAGGCACTATCTATTCCATCTTTGTCAACCAACCTCCTCTCCGTCTATCAGATTACTCACAATGGATTAGGGAAGATAGTGGAGTTTGCTCCTGACTCGGTTCTCATCAGGGATTTACACACTAGGTAGATTGTGGTAGTTGGCACTATTGATCATGCTTCTAGGCTTTATGAAATTTCTCATTTTTCCTCTGAGGATCCACCATTACCTATACCTAATATTCACTCTCCACCATTGAGAGTACACATGGAGAAGAAGTTTGGTCACTTGAACTTCTATGTGCATTCATCCACCATAGTTCCTAAGACTCCTTCAAAGATTCTTTCTCCTCCTCTTGCTTATTCAGAGATCATACCTATTGAGCAGGACACTGGTCATTCATTTTCTATATTGTCTAATGACTACTTTCCATATATTGCACAACTATTTGCTGAGCCACACATTTCAGTTATTCATACCAATCATTTCCCACCATTATCCATGCCTTTAGAGGTTTCATATCAGGAGTCTTTATATTTATTTGTTTGTGGTATCATTTATCTTGGTTCAGATACAAAGATTCAATAGCATCCTTTTAGGACATCCATCTTCAAGCTTCTTATTCCTTCACTCTACAACAAGGTTCTTTAGCATCATCCTTTGGATTTGTTTCTTCCCAATGGGAGGAACAATTTTTTCCATTCTTGGATCATTTTCTACATCCTACATCAAGCTTACATCATTGCAACAAGATTTTCTTCTTTATGGGGGGACTTCTAGTCTCTTAATATCTCTCCTATGGAGACCATTGTATATGCAGTTATGTGATAGTTGTCTTTCGGGGGTTGCATTACATTCTTTTCTTTTCTCTCTTTTGGAGGGGAGTTTTATTCCCATGTGGTTTTATCCTTTTCTACAGTTATGAGGGTTTCATTTATGTACATGGGTACCTCATCAACCATTAGGGTGGGACCCATTCATGCACCCATTCAAGTATTTCTTTATCATAGTTTAGTTTCTCCCTAGTTCATCTTAAGGGGGGGTGTTAGAGTAATAAAGTCATCACCTAATTAATTAAGTAATCATTAATTAATTGGGTCACTTTATGCTTTATTAAACTTAAGCTAAACTTAGGAGTGCTTTTATTTCATTATTTGTTTTGATTAATTAGTTGCTTTTTGCATAATTAGAGCCTCTAGAATTAGAACATGTTGTATCAATCATTACTATGAGGACACTTGTCATGTTCTAATCTAACCCTAATGTAGGGCTAGTTTTCGTCATTTTCATAAGGATTGATTCATTGTAATTATTTTTAATTTTGTATGACAACATATTCATGGCAGTTGTTTACATAAGCAAAATTGGTGTTTTCATTAGATCCGAGTTGTAGGGCAATCATATCTTGTTTATTTCTTCATAGTGTGATAGGTCTATTGCTTGCAGGTGTTTCATGGGAGTTGTGGATTGAATCATTCAATTCCAACACCTTTAACATATCCTCATAAATGACAAAGGTAAAAAGGTAAATACCTTTGGACGTAGCATTAATAGAAATTATGTATTTTAAATTCCAAAGAGAGTTATCCCATTGCCTAACCTAGTCTATATTTGGGCGGTATGCCAAGAACTTTCCCACCAATGATAACTTGAGGTCATCCATTGCCTTAATCATAAGAGATTTAGGAACATCAATTTCACACCCATCTACTGAATAGGAAGTAGAATTTTTGTTTAGCCTATCCATAGTTGGTGAACCTCTTCCAACCAGTTTATCCATGAGTGAAATTGAGTCTTCTTCAGAGAAAAAATATTCCAATCTAAGAGCAGGAGATAGAGGTGACTTGCCAGAAGTACAAGTCGACAGTTCCATAGAAGAAGGGACAATAGTGCCATAAGGAATTCCACTATGGGGAACAAAATTTTTTGAAGCAATAAACCAAGACACATGACCATGCTTGGGAACAACATTCCTAGGATGGGGCCCTTGCATGGCCCCACTAAACTGACCCATCAATCAATCAATCAAGTCAGATGTGGAAAGCTAGGAAATTCAGAAAAACACAGGAGTAGGAAAGTTAAAGATGAAAATTTTAACATAGTCAAATACGAAAAAAATTGCATGGTTAGATAGCTAAGAGATACCTTATCATTACCATGGTGTTTTTTTTACGTAACAATGAAATAAGTGAAAACCTAATGGGGAGCATGCTCAAGATTATATCAATTTTCTCACAATATACAAAAACATGTCTTTAGATGTTTGAAACTCAGTCCAAGCCTTTGGATTGGAAGACCAAGGAAAATCTAAGCCAAAAGCCTAGAATTTTTCAAATAAAATAAAAAGTGAGCATGTTATAATTTCCTCACATTATTTGAATAATTTCACAAAATTTGAGCATGCTATAACATGCTCATGTTATGTGATTTACAAATTATAAGTGTGTTATAACACTCATATTTTTTCTTGCATTTAATTTTTACTCTTTCTTTTTTTCTTTCTCTTTCTCTTTCTCTTTGACAATTACATATGGATATTTAATTTCTTATACTTTAAGTTATATTTCATTTATATAGTTTT
>VDFB02109615.1:0-22136 GCA_007258455.2 Sequoia sempervirens
GATCGCTATGACCTAGTTTCTGTCTTGCCGAACGAAGCTATAGAGCCTATCACTGTGACAGGAAGGGTTCAGTATGACCTCTTATCACATGGATTTCTCTGGCCGATAGGCCATTCAATTATCAGTCGGGGAGACTCATGGCAACCACGGGCTTCGGGATAATGTATGGCGCTCGGTGAGAAGTCCCAGCAAAACTAACATGTCTTATCGACAATGCCTTGTGTTGAAGTCTTCGGCGTGGCAATTTGAGCTCACCAAGAGGTCTCGGCGACCCGGGAAGTTTCGGCGACAACGAATGAGCTTGGGCAGAATGGAGGAGTTTGGTGTGAGTCTCGACGACAAACACTAGTATGGCTGAAAGATGTGAGTTCGAGGAGACCGTAGTGTGCTCGGCAAAGCATCTTGCCAACAGGCCAAAGCTTCGGTGACAACAAATGAGCTCGGTATAACATTGAGAGTTCAGGATGAGTCTTTCCAACCCGATAAGTCCCCCCGACTATTGAGCACAGGAGGACAGGCCCTGCCAAGACAAAATCAATTCAAAAAAGGGTCTCGCCAAGAGTCTTTCCGAATAAAAGGTTCATCGTAGCAAAGGAATTCTATAAGACGTCTTGGCGAATGAACGTGGTCTCAGCGATAGAGGAGAGATTGGTATGATCGGTGGACCTCGCCATGAAGTCTTCCCGACTTGCCACGGTCTTGTCGAAGGAAATGAAGAGCTTAGACAGAACACGGTAGTTCGGTGTGACTAATGAAGCCGCTATGACTCTTGCCGACGATGTAGGTCATACTGATAAGTTATAGAATGATATAATCGCATAGGCAAGACACTTTCAGTGTCTCGCCGAGATGCGATTCTTTTCAAAAGAGTTTTGACCGCTGCAGAGCTTGCGTGGAATACGCTCGACCAACCAGAGGAAGCTAGAGGCAAGTCGTGGCAGCTTGACCAGCAAAGAGAAAATCAACAGAATGTGAATCGACACGGATCTATTCTGAGCTCAAGAGCATTTGAAGTGCTCAGCCGAAGTGGTTCAAATAGGACACGATGCCAGGAAGTGAATGCGGTAGTTGCGAAATATCTGCAGAGGCTTCTCCGGAGATGACTCTTCATCGACATGGACACACAGGATTCAACATTAATTCAGTCAAAAGATCTAAGGAAAAATATATCCTGAGGACTGATATTTTGTAAGCCCTAAGGGGCCAAAATCTCTTTGTATATAAGGCATTTTTTGCCTTTTTGTAAATAGTTCAGAGAATGCATCCAGAAGAGTTAGTGATTTTTAGCTATCCTTCCTTAACTGATGTATATTTTTGTAACTCAATCAGAATCTGGAATGCAACGCATAGTTTACCTTGGAAGCTAGTGTTCATGTTTGTACTATTCTCATTTCTGTATCTTTCTTTTGATTATGCAAGTCTTTAACTGTGTTTTATAATTTTGCACTTATATCTTAGAGCTGTGAAATTAATCTTTCCTTCTTGAGATGTGTATGTAAATCAAACCTGTTAAGATTGATGCATAATTCTAGAAGAAGTTGTGTTGAGCACATAAAACATTTACAGTTAGGTTTCCCAGTGTATGTCCATCCTGTTTTCTTTTCATAATTCCTCATCATTTCAGTGTATCACCTTAGATTTTAATCTTTATTTTATGTATTCCTTCTTCCTTTTTCCCCACAAGAATCAATAGTTAGGTGAAACCAAAGGAAGCCGGCCTTCTCCAGAGGTTCATTTCAACTATAGGTGACCCACAGCCTTGAAATGATCCCATGTTGCTCTAGAAAGCTCAGTTTCAATCTCTGTGCATAGGGTGCAATTTCTAGGTGACAATAGTTTCTGGCATGCCCAGTGGGACAAAAATTAGATTGAACTCCTGGTTTGGTATGCAACCAGTAAATTCCAGACTTTATAGAAGTCCTTTGGCATACTTGGCGACTCCACAAAGAGGAAGAACTCCAGAAATTGATGCCTTCTACAGTTTATGAAAAGAGTTCGGACAAGAAGTAGCTCTGGTCTTTTCAAATATCTACAGCTGTCACCACCAAGAAGACCAGGCAGAGCAACAAAGAGGAAAGAAACATCAATTATTTATTATAGAAGAACTTAGTCCACTCCTCCATCTGTAGGGTCTCATTTCACTGCACCAAAAAATCTACCTCAGATACCTCCAATGGCAGCCCCAAGGAATCAACCCTTTTTTTCTTTTAATGGAGGGAGCCCCTTGAATCTGGCACAACACAATGACATTCCAATGTCAGCCTTGAAGAGTCTGCCAACTTTCACGGGAGAAGACCAAACTACTCCCATTGAACATATGAGAGATGTGGCTTCGTTATGTGGAGTCCATCACATAACCCAAGAGGATGTTGCAGTGAGATTAGTAGCCGCTTCACTGAAAGGAAGAATTGTGCAGTGGTATAGGAGCCTACCAGTCAGTTCAATTGCAACATGGGACGAATTTGGAGACAAGTTGCATAAGCAATTTCAAGACAGGTCTGATAACTTGTCTATATTGGAACAATTGACTACAATTAAGAGGGCTCCACAAGAGCAGATGAATGACTTCAACTTCATATTCCAAAGAACTTGGGATAGAATCCCTGCAACGGTGAGGCCACCTCCAGAATATGCATTTTTATACTTTTTGAGGGCTCTGAACAACGATATAGCTGTCATGATACAGTCAATGGGAGGGTTTTCTATACCAGATGCCTTTGAAATAGCTATCAGAGCTGAAAAAACTTAATACAAGCTGGTAAGCTTGCTCCCAGGCCTCCAATGCCTATATTTCTAGAGATTCATGTAAACATTCCTTTGCAAATACCTCCTTTCACACCTCTACTAGCTGTACCAACGCTACCAGCTGTTGTTCCAGCCGTTGATAGACAAGAGAGTGTTGCTTCAGGCTCATCATAGGAGTTACAAGAGATCAAAAGTCTTTTACAGACTTTTGGTAACAAGTTGGTAAACTTGGAAAAACAACAGACCTATTCTAGGCCTTATCAACAGCAGAATCAAGCCTCAAGTCAGCCTTTTCAAGGTCAACAATAGCAATTCCAGGGGAATAGACAACAGTTTCAAGGTAATTATCAAGGAACAAGACAAAATGTTGCCACAAGACCTTTTCAGGCCTATAATCCAGCCCCAATTAGTACTGTCAAAGAGCTTGTTCCTATTCAAAACAATCTGGCTGCTAATTATGAGTGGTGTTATCCATGTAATCAGCCACATAATCAAAGCTACATGCTCTAATGGCATCATCAATAAAGCTCTTATAGTGCAAAATGCTGCAGGTGCACAAGATTTGCCTAAGGAGGGGTATCCACAACAACAGGATCAACCTGTAGATGATTCAACCCTCCTGAATTGGCAAAGAGAAGAATTTTGTGGAGTGAACCAAGATGACACATCTGTTGTTTCTAGTACTAGAGCCAAGAAGAGAGCTTTCGAGGTTGAACAAGCAACAAATAAAGATAAAGGAGTTGCTGGTCCATCAAATTAGCAAGTACCACACACTTTGTGGCAAGGTCACAACACTAATAAGGAGCAATCTTTACATGCTACATCTGCAAGTCAAGTGCAACCTGACCATGCTGTTGTGAAGATGCAGCCAAAGGTAAACATATATGCACCTTTCAACATTGTTGAAAGTATGAAAAAAATGAATGTTTCAATTTCAATGTGGGATTGTTTAGCAATCCCTGGTCAAATCAATTTGTTACAGTCAGCCTTATTAAATCTAGTTAACTTGAATCCTCCGAATGAAGTCCATTTAGGCCAAACAGAGTCAGTCTTAACCAATGCACTTTTGGATAGTATCACACAACAAAGTAATGGTGTCAAGCCCCCTCCTTTCTATGTTTCCTTAATAGTGGGGAATAAATTGGTACACAATTACATGGTTGATAGTGGGGCTAGTAGTTCAGTAACGCCAAAAAAGATTGTAGACCAGCTAGGTTTATAATACCAACCATTGGAAAAGGGAGTACTTCAATTGGATGGGACAGCAACAAACACTATAGGTGTTATTAAAAACCTAAATCTCACACTACATGCTTGTCCCAATTTTTCAATCCCACAAGATGTGTTTGTCATAGATTTGCCACCATTTTTTGCTTTATGCCTTTCTAGAGACTTCACAGCTAAAATTGGAGGGTATTTATTTTTAGGTTGGTCCCATATGCTTTTTAGGACCAGGTATGGTACTAAGTAACCATAACTTCTGAGTCCCTTGCCAAGGATCACATCGAACCTTATGTGCCATCTACTATAAATGTTAACTCTATTGTTTTAGAGGATATTGAACTTGCTGCAACACAAGAGTTACAAGCTGAGAGTGTATCTGAGGTACTCCTGAATGAGTGGGCAGCTGAGAATGTGTTTGATAACCCAAATGAGCTTATCCAGGACTTCGGCCTGGGCAATTATGTGCTACATGAAGCTGAGACAGAAATGCCAAATCTTGATAGAAGTGCAGAAAGTCAGTTCGAGCAGCAGAATGAATTATGGGAGATGTATTTTGATGGTTCAAGAAGGAAAAATGGTGTTGGAGGAGGTGCAGTGCTTGTATCTTCGCAAGGTGATAAGTATTATGCTGCTTTCCATTTTACTTTTGCGTGCTCCAACAACACTCCTGAGTATGAGGGCCTTGTTCAAGGTCTTGAGTGGGCAAGGAAGAGAAGAATAACCCGCTTGAAAGTGCATGGAGACAACGAGTTAGTTAATCAAATAAGAGGCCTGAATGCAACTAAAAATGACACACTAAAGTCTTATAGGAAGAGTGTGGAACATGCTCGAGGAATTTGACGCCTTTAATTTAGTATCTATTCCAAGGAATTAGAACAAGCATGTTGATAGGCTTGCAACTATTGGGGCACAATTTGATATTCCAGGTGACATTAGAAAAGAGAAAGTACAGCAGTATGTGAAGGTTGTGGTCAGACCATCAATTCCTGATAACAACATTCACTGGCAAGTTTTTGACAATGACGAACATATTCTTTCCTTTTTGCTCGAAGAAGATCAGTTCTCCATGGTGAATCAAGCAAAACTCAAGCAACTGTATGACGATCAAGTCATACATATGAGGATGAATAAGCTGCCGAAAGGCCTTGTTACCTTCGGGTTGATTTCCAGTACTGATGATCAGCTTAAAAAGGGTAAATCTGGCTTGCAAATCAAACAAGAGCATTATGAAGAACTGGAGATTTTCAAAGGTAAACTCCTTAAAATAGGAAAAATTTGTTCACATGAAGATAAACAAGCTTTTATTGCTTTATGCCAAGAATTTCATGATGTCTTTGCTCAGGAATATTTGGATTTGAAAGGGTTTGATCCCCATATTGCTCAGCACACAATTGAGTTAGAGCCTGATGCTAAGTTAGTAAGACAGAAACAAAGGCCCTTGAATCCTAAACTTGAGCCCCTAATGATTAAAGAGCTGACTAAAATAGTTGAGGGGGGTATTGTCTTTCCTATCAAACACACTTCATGGGTTTCTAACCTTGTACCGGTTAGGAAGAAAAGTGGTGAAATAAGACTTTGTGTAGACTTTAGGGATCTTAACCGACCATCTTTTAAAGACCACTACCCGCTGCCCTCCATGGAACGAATCTTACAAGAAGTTGTTGGTTCTAAAATATTTTCCTTATTAGATGGTTTTTCAGGGTATAATCAGGTGCTGGGTAAAGAGGAAGATCAATTTAAAACTGCTTTTACAACTAAATGGGGCACCATGGCATACAAAAGGATGTATTTTGGTCTATCTAATGTTGGTGCCACGTTTTAGAGGGCCATGGAAATAGCGTTTCAAAGTTTAATCAATAAGATTATGTTGATTTATTTGGATGACATTACAGTCTATTCTAAGAATGTTGATGAACATTTGTCGCATCTTAGGCAAGTTTTTGAAAAATGTAGAGAGTTTGGTATCTCTCTCAATCCAAAAAAGAGTATCTTTGTTGTTCATGAAGGGAAATTATTAGGACACATAGTGTCAAAGCAAGGAATTACTATTCATCTTGAGAGAGTCAAAGCCATACTTGAGTTGCCACTACCTAATCATAAGAAGGGTCTATAGAGCTTTCTGGGCCAGATCAACTTTCTAAGAAGATTCATCCCTGATGTTGCAAACTTGTTACAACCTTTAACAGCCATGTTAAAGAAAAATGCAGTTTTCAGTTGGACAAAAGATGCCAAGAATAGTTTTGAAAAGGTCAAGGAGGCCTTAGCAGCAGCTCCTATTCTGGTAAATCCCAATTTTTCTAAAGATTTTTATCTGTATGCTTATAGTAGCACAAGTAACATTTTTGCAATATTGGTTCAAAAACATAGTGACAACTTAGAACAACCAATAGCCTTCTTTAGTCAAATACTTGCTGATTACGAAGAGAGGTATTCATTTGTTGAGAAGCATGTTCTCTCCATGATCAGAAGTCTAAAGAAATTCAAGCCTCTAGTGTCAAACAATAAGATTCATATTCTGGTTGCCCACTCAAGTGTGAAGGAGTTTATGTTGAACAAATATTTGAATGACAAAAGAGCAGGATGGATCACCAAGGTCATGGAATATGATGTGAATATTAAGATCACCAAACTAGTTAGAGGCAAGGGTTTGTGTGAGCAACTGACCATAGGGTCAGGTAGTAAAAATGAATTGGAAAATGATGTTATTTTTGCTAATACAAATGAGTATCAGGTTGCTCAAGATGATGTGCCTGTGGGGGTAACTAATTGGGTTCAAGATATGACCCAATTTCTACAAACTGGTGAATGCCCATTAGGATTAAACAGAGCTAAAAGAAGATACTTCAGATTGTATTCCATCCCATATGTGCTAGTAAATAACGTTCTTTTCAAAAAGGATCTAAATGGTGTCCTCTTAAGATGCATTCACAGCCATTAAATTGAGAAGGAACTCCATGAGTTTCATGATGGAGCTGCAGGAGGTCACTTTGCCCCAAGAACTACTACATGGAAAATCATGAGAGCTGGTTACTACTGGCCTAGCTTGTTCAAAGATGCATATTCCTGGTCAAGAAAGTGTATCAAATGTGCTTTATTCACAGGAAAGGAGAAGCTGCCTGCTATGCCTCTACATCTAATTCAAGTGGAGTAGCCCTTCCTAATATGGGGTATTGATTTCATTGGGCCAATAAACCCACCATCCAGTGCTGGTCATAAGTGGGTGCTGACTGCTATAGACTATTTCACACAATGGACAAAAGCAATAGCTTTGAAAGAAGCAAAAGAGTCTTCAGTTTTGAGCTTCTATGAAGATATAGTCACTAGATTTGGAGTCCTTGAATCCATCATATATAATAACGCTCTTGCATTTGTGGAGTTAAGATTAACTGATTGGACTGTTAAGCATGGCATTCATTTGAACACATCTTCAAATTATTACCCTCAGGGTAACAGCTTAGCTGAAAGCACAAATAAGAACCTCATCAAGATTATCAAAAGAACAATGGAGGATAATTAAAGGACCTGGCACACTGAATTAAATAATGCACTTTGGGTAGACAGGGTGACTCCTAAGAGGTCTATTGGTAACTCACCATACTTGTTGGTTTATGGAAAAGAGGCAAGATTGCCTCTATCTATAGAGCTTCCGACCCTTGACATTATACATCCATTAGAGATGTTTGAGGAACAAGACCCCATGTCCGTGAGATATGCAGAGCTCATGGAACTTGAAGAGTTAAGGGACAAAGCAATGAAGGATTTGGAGCATCATCAGCTCCAAACAAAGAAAACATTTGACAGAAGGGCTACAACAAATTTTTTTAAGGTGGAAGACCTCGTGCTTAAATGGGACGTTCTGAAGAGTAGGCCAAGCCATCACACCAAGTTCGACAACATGTGGACAGGCCCATTCCTTATCAGAGACTGTAAGGAGCACAATGCGTATCGACTGGCCACAACAGAAGGTGAAGTGCTTCCTATCCCAGTTAATGGGATACACCTCAAGCCCTGTTTCCAAGTTTGACAGGTCCATCTATTGTACATATTAGTTTAGGCTTTATGTTTTCCATAAGTGTTGTTCCAACATAGTAAATATTTTCTCTTTCATTTTCCCCTATTTTGTATTAGCAACCTGATATGTCCTATGGATCTCATGCGAATTTGTGGCCATGTGCAAAACTAATGTTCTTTTTGTTTCTAGGTTTCCTAATGATTCCATGCCAAATGGACATGCCTAGGCTACTGGTTTTCCATGTTTAGTAGGAAAACATCTAGCAAAGGTCGCCATAAATGTTATCTAATTTTCACCCTCAGGCTCAATCAGGCAAGGCATCTATGTTGGAGGTGTTCACAAGGGCCAAATGGGATATCTCCATTGAGGGCTATTTCATGCATCTGATGACATTTCACAAGGAATTCAGTTGGGGGCCTGCTTGGTTGGAAATATGCCTCAATAGTCACGCTCAGCCTCCATTAGGGCCAGGTCGGCATGAAATCTTCACTGTCTGGCCGACTGGCTGCTTGATGCATTCTGTTTTGAACAGGTCGATGTGACCTAGTTTATGTCATGCCGAATGAAGCTGCAGAGCCTATTATTGTGACCTAGTTTCTGTCTTGCCGAACGAAGCTGCAGAGCCTATAGCTGTGGCAGGAAGGGTTCGGTATGACCTCTTATCATGTGGATTTCTCTGGCCGATAGGCCATTCAATCATCAGTCGGGGAGACTCATGGCGACCACGGACTTCGAGATAACTTATGGCGCTTGGTGAGAAGTCCCAACAAAACTAACATTTCTTACCGACAATGCCTTGTGTTGAAGTCTTCGGCGTGGAAATTTGAGCTCACCAAGAGGTCTCGGTGACCCAGGAAGTTTTGGCAACAACGAATGAGCTCGGGCAAAATGGAGGAGTTCAGTGTGAGTCTCGGTGACAAACACCAGTCTGACCGAAAGATGTGAGTTCGAGGAGACCGTAGTGTGCTCAGCAAAGCGTCCTGCCAATAGGCCAAAGTTTCGGCGACAATGAATGAGCTCGGTATAACATTGGGAGTTCGGGATGAGTCTTTCTGACCTGATAAGTCCCCCTGACTGTTGAGCATAGGAGGACAGGCCCTGCCAAGACAAAATCAATTCAGAAAAGGGCCTCACCAAGAGTCTTGCCAAATAAAAGGTTCGCTGTAGCAAAGGAATTCTATAAGACATCTTGGCGAATGAATGTGGTCTCAGCGACAAAGGAGAGATCGGTATGACCGGTGGACCTCGCCATGAAGTCTTCCCGACTTGCCACGGTCTTGCCAAAGGAAATGAAGAGCTCAGATAGAACGCGGTAGTTCGGCATGACTAACAAAGCCGCTATGACTCTTGCCGATGATGTAGGTCATGCTGATAAGTTGCAGAATGATATAATCGCATCGGCAAGACACTTTCAGTGTCTCGCCGAGATGCGATTTTTTTCAAAAGAGTTTTGACCGCTGCAGAGCCTGTGTGGAATACGCTCGACCAACTAGAGGAAGCTAGAGGAAAGTCGTGGCAGCTTGACCAGCAAAGAGAAAATCAACAGAATGTGAATCGACATAGATCTATTATGAGCTCAGGAGCATTCAAAGTGCTCAGCCGAAGTGGTTCAAACAGGACACGATTCTAGGAAGTGAATGTAGTAGCTGCGAAATATCTGCATAGGCTTCTCCGGAGATGACTCTTCATTGACATGGACATGCAGGATTCAACATTAATTCAGTCAAAAGATCTAAGGAAAAATATATCCTGAGAACTGATATTTTGTAAGCCCTAAGGGGCCGAAATCTCTTTGTATATAAGGCATTTTTTGTCTTTTTGTAAATAGTTCAGATAATGCATCCAGAAGAGTTAGTGAATTTTAGCTATCCTTCCTCAACTGATGTATATTTTTATAACTCAATCGGAATCTGGAATGCAATGTAGAGTTTACCTTGGAAGCTAGTGTTCATGTTTGTACTGTTCTCATTTCTGTATGTTTCTTTTGATTATGCAAGTCTTTAACTGTGTTTTATAATTCTGCACTTATATCTTAGAGCTGTGAAATTAATCTTTCCTTCCTGAGATGTGTATGTAAATTGAACCTGTTAAGATTGATGCATAAGTCTAGAAGTTGTGTTGAGCACATAAAACATTTATAGTTAGGTTTCCTAGTGTATGTCCATCCTGTTTTCTTTTCTTAATTCCTCATCATTTCGGTGTATCACCTTAGATTTTAATCTTTATTTTATGTATTCCTTCTTCCTTTTTCCCCACAAGAATCAATAGTTAGGTGACACCAAAGGAAGCCAGCCTTCTCCAGAGGTTCATTTCAACTATAGGTGACCCACAGCCTTGAAATGATCCCATGTTGCTCTAGAAAGTTCAGTTTCAATCTCTATGCATAGGGTGCAATTTCTAGGTGACAACACTCATCATGACCACAAACCAAGTGAGGGAATGCAATGGAGTACAAGGAACATTCCACCTGACCATGTGGAACCCTATGGTCCACACCCCATGCTAGGAGATAGCTTTAAGGTCCCACCACAAGACAATCAAGAGACAAAGGCAACACAAAGGCCAACATGGCATCAATGAACAAGTAAAATACAACATCAAATGATAGTACACCACTTCCAGAGGCACACAAACATCTAAGGGGAACAAGAACCAAGGGAATACTAGTTTGTTGTAGGAGGAGTTTCATCACATGGTTTGCCATGGGTTACATAGGAAAATCTTCCTAGGCTCTGTCCCCCATCCTGGGTTACCCTGGTAGCCTCTACTGATCTCCGGCCCCTCATACAAACCTATGTGGAATCAACATACCTCTAATGAGAACAAGGCAGTTGATCTTGCCATTCCAGGCCTTCTCAACTCATCTCAAGCCTATACGAGCACTTGAGCCATGAGCGAGGCATTCACTTATCTTGATTATTGTGATTACTACCCAACCCCATAGTTCATTTTAGGTTCTCACTTAATTACAAAACTCCCACATGGGTTACCCAGGTACCACTTTGTGCATCGGCCCCCGTTGAGAGCCACTCCCCTATTAACAACTAGGAAACCCAAAGGAATCAAAAGAGTAAAGCCAACTTGTATATTCACAAAATCTCATTAACATATATAAAGAGGCAAGGCATAACCCTTCTTTCTCACAAGTTCCAACCACATAGGTGAATACATTGTGCAAGGCTAATGGTTATCATAAACAAATTCAAAGCAAAACCAACCATCACAAAGGTTATCATAATTCCATCAAGAAGAAGATTTCCCCCTAGCCTCTAGAAGACTCCCAGTATACTTAAAAATACTAACATCAAATTTACTATTACAGAAGCACCCCCGTATTAAACTCAAAACATTATCCATTTGATCAATCACATTTTATTCATGCAAAGCATTAAACAAATCAATGATTAAGAGAAGCCAGCTATCATAAAAAGAAACACCAACTTATCTATTCGATCAAACTTACATTTGTTCAAATGATCAAATTAATATTCTTCTTTGAATTTTATTTGCTTCTCTTACATAATCGTTTTATAGTTAACACAACAATATTCCCTTATAGGTCTCATCCAATGTATATACACATATACCCAATTACAAGCTTATACACATATAACATGTATATAAGTATGTATATATAAATATATATACATATTTATATATATCAATCCACATATATCTTATATGATCAAGTTAAATTCTATTTTCTAAAGTACTGAGTAAATTATTATCAACTAAAAATCTTTGAGGAAAGGAATGCGTATTTACAAATACCAACATAGTGAAGGAACTATCAAGGCCATAGTTTAATACATTGTTAACATGAGATAATTCCTCAAGTATTCAAACTTACTACATAATAGTAGCAGTATTAGGCACATTCATCAACTGGAAATTTATTGAATAAGTTTGACTTAACTAGCAGTTCATGACAGGGTGATAGTGAAGCAAGAGTACTTAACTCATTAAAAAATATTTAAACAACGAAGTGCTCCTTATAGCCGCCTAAACAAGTTAACATGGCGCTATCTATGAAGAGCTAAACATTGAATATAATACAAACACAATCTGGTCTAATTCGGGTTAAGGAGCTACAAAAATAAAATGTGAATCCTTATCCTAGGTTGCGGCTGCTCCAAAAGTCCTCCAATTTTAAATGCATACTATAACAAATGCTCGACTTGAGCCAAAAAAAGGATAACAGATGGAAAATATAAAACCCCAAACAAGGTATATGCAATCACGATGGGACACAATTTAAGAATTTATCAACTAAGCAATTGGCAGGGGCACGACTTGGTTTCCACAATCACAGCGAGGGTATACTCAAAGATGGGTGAGAAGTAAGAGATATTCAACCACAGGTTCAAGCATCTATCCATAGAGGTTTCAACATTTCAAATCGGTCTGCCAAATTATTACTTCTCAAGGAAAACAAATTTAAATGCTAAGCAAAGGACGATGGCAAGGAAATATTGACATTTCGAACATCAGGCAATACTATCTGGCTACTAGCAAAACCTTCAAAGGAAGGAAAGAATGCAATCAAACTTACACAAATTTAAGAAAAGAGAATGTATTTAATATTGTAGATAATATGCTTGGTTTGATTGCAAGCAAATTTGGGGAAGAAAAATGTTTAAACGGGCAACACGATACACAAGAATTCCAAAAGAATAAAGATTTCAATAGCTATATAGCATTTACATAGTTAACACACTTAGAAATAAGTAAAAATAGTTTAGTTTCCAGTCGAACAATGAATTCACTTTAATTTCCTACAAGTTTAGAATAAGTTTAGCAAGAACCTAGTTTTCTTTTCTCTTGTTTGATGTAGGGTTCAATCGTAGCCTGCTACTACAATTCTAGCTTCCACACCTTCTAAAACCACAATACTGCAAAAACCCCCCAATTTCCCAGATTCCAAAAACCCCCAAGAAAGTTTTCAAGAAAAAGAGGAAAAATTCATGCAAAATTAGTTTCTAGAAAGATAATCCAAAATCCCCTCTCAATTAACTCTAACTAATTTATTTATTACTCTCCTCTGTAACTGCATCCACTTCTTAAAATTAATTAATTTATTTTTCTTTTATTTTTCCCCACTATGCACCACTGCCACTAATTATCTTTTATAATTTTTAACCATGTCTTCTAATTTACACATCATTAATTCAACTATTAAAGCATTTAAATTTATTAATTTGATCTTCCATAAAATTTGTTTGCACAATCACATCAATTTAATATATTTATTTAAATATTTTATTTTAAGCCATAAATTTTAATTTATTAAAAATTAAATAAATACTTTAATAATATTCTATTTAATCTATACTTCATCTATGAAAAAGCTTTATTTAATTATTCTAAGGCCTTTTACTTTCAATAATCTTTATTTAACGCAATAATCAATCAAAAGCACTAATCATGAACGTTACTCAAATGAATATATTGTCAAGCAATACTAGACTGCAAAATGAAACGAATGGCAAGTGACAACAACATTGACAAGACGAATCAAGCTGACCATAGATCAGGGAATGATAAACGAACACTCATCCTCGTCAAGGATGATGGCTCAACATGGGGAACCCGATGCTATCTCCAAATCAACAAACTCCATTGGGATTAGGGCATGCTCAAACCTGACAATTCAAGTGAAGTCGATTCCTGGTACATGCAACCTACAACAAACCACATGGTCAAACATGTACATAGGAGAACAATCAATCACACAGTGAAGGGAAAATTGCAGCATCACAGGGCACTCGCAAGTGAGTGATGCGACCCTGTTCCCATTTACCAATGCATCAACACACGATAAACCTATATCAAATCATGATAGAACATACATCCAATAAACACATAATACTCATATTAATGATAACTCACATAAACAATTAAATTGATCTACTAAGCATGATATAAGCATAAAACATCAAATATAAATGTGTCATCATAGTGGCTCTAATACCCTCCTCTTACTTGTTTGGATTTATTATTTTTTCTATCGCTTAAGTTTGCTACTTGTGACTATGATGGTACTGTTATTATGTGTTTTGGTTAGTTAGACATTTGATGATGTTGTTATTCCATTAGTGGACATGATTATTTCATATGACATTGTGGTTGGTGATGTTAGTTGATTTTCAGAATTATATTATGATGCAGTGATTTAATAAATTATGTCATGAGATGAATTGTTAGTTTAGAAATGTTATTTTATCAATTATATTATAATTGTTAGGATAGATGTGATGAAGGACAGTGTAGCATCACTCATTTGTGAGTGCTCTGTTATGCTGCGATTCCTTCTCACAATGCAATGCTTTGATTTAATGCTTTGATTTTATATATATGTATGCACATGTACGACTTAATTTGTATGTAGGTATTGCAGGTACAAGTCTCGATTCCACCTTGGGTAGAGACTGATGAACGCCAATATAGCGGTTAAATGTTGAAACAGAGGTGACGATGAAGTCATCTCGTCCCATGATGTCAGACCGTCTTGTTTGATTGGTATTGTACGTTTTTGTAGTTGTTGTTATTGTGGTTTGTGGTTGTGTTATGTCGTATTTTATTAATGTGGGTATTTTATAAGTTGTGATTTAGTTAATTAAATGTTGATAATAATTGTTATTTTAATGTTGATTTATTTGTATGAAAATATTTAAATGTTTTATTTAATTTTATAAGGTCATGTGTTTTATTAAATGATAATTAAAATATTAAATTGTGTTTTATTATTTTAATTAATTATCTTGTTGAGGATAATTATTAGAATAAATTATTTAAACTAATTAGATAATGTGCTTTGCAAGTAAAGTTGTAAAACGGAAATTAAAACAAAAAGTATTGAAATTAAAACAAATAAACAAATAAAAGAATGAAAAAGTTGTGAGAACAAATAAGAATACAGATTTGATTAAAAAGCTTGCTTTTAAACAATTATTTTCTTTTATTTTTGATTTTTAGAGTTTTTGGAAGAAATGGACAATATCTTTTATTTAATTAGGAATTTTGTGAGTTTTCTCACACACAGAAGATTAGGGATACATAAGTTGCACAAGTTATTGATTATGTATTTTTTGAATCTGAAGAGAATATTTTTCAATCTTTTGCTATAATTTGAGGAGAGTTGTAGAAAGGGATTGGGAATCTGTTACTGGGTATTTTGAAGTCTTCTGAACAAAGGATCAGGTTTGAGATTTGAGCACGGTTACTCAGAGGAGATTCGAGGCAGGAAGGAGGAGCTCTTCGTAAAGGCCGTCAGGGACCAGCTTCATCAGATTCTTGAGAGCGTAGGACTCCAAGTTCCACTCTCTTCTCTTAATGGTTTTAAATTTGTAAAAAGGAATAAAGAGGTGTTTTAGAATCAATCTCTGTTTGAAAAAAGAAAATCTTTCTGTGAATTAGATTAAAAAGATTTATTTGAGATTAGAAAATGAATAAACAAATAGGTCTTCTTTGAAAGGAAAATTCTTGTTGAAATAGGAAAATCTTGTTTTGCAAACAAACTGAAAATAAACTCTTCGAATTTTGTTTGGATATACTCAATCTCTCTATGGAAAAGAACAATCATTGCTTTTTGATGGAATTGAAATAATTATTTTGAAAATCAATAATATGTATTTTAAATATATGGTGATTCTGTATTTTACACAAAAATCTGTGTTCTCTGTGATTGTGTGTAATTATTTATAATTATATATATAAATAAGTATATATATATATTAATTTATATATATATATAATATGTAATTATAAATAAATTATTTTCGTGCATTTTAGAAAGGGTCGACTGTCAAAGTTCGTGCCTATTCAAAGGACGGATCAAAATTTTATGCATTTTATTTTAAACTTTGTTTTTTAAAAAATTATTATATAAAAAAAAAATTAAAGGTTATGGGAATTTGGGGGGGTCAGTTGGGCCGTACCCACCCCATTACCCACTTTACGCAGGGGCTAACACAGTAGTCCAGACAGACTGTTGTGCGCAGTAGTCTGGACTGCTACGTACAATAGCCGTCAGACTACTGTGCAGTCCGCCAGTGGTACTGGTCGCTCGGCCAGGGGTTCTTTTTAAATTTTTTTTTTAATTTTAATTTTAATTTTTTTAATTTTATATATAAACAAATTTATATATATATAAATATATATATATATGCATTTTTAATTATATTTATTTTATTTAATATTAGTTTTTTTTTAAATAATAAAAAAAATGTTATTATAATTATTTATTTTAATATTAAAGAAATGTAATTTTAGTAAAATAAAATTAATGTATTATGTTATTTGGCTTTAGAGAATTAATTTTATTTTGGTGTGGAAATTATTTGGTTTTATTGTGGGCAAGTAAATTAAATTAATTTCATCGAGCATGTGTTTCGTTATATCGTTTTATAATTAAAATGATTTATGCATTTGAGTTAATTGTTACTTTTGGTTATGAAATCGTGTGATCTGGTTATTGTGTTCTATTTAATAGTTGTAAACTTTTCTCGTCAATGTGGGAACTGTTGAAGTTTGTGAAACCTTGTTCCAAAGGCTTATTATTTTAGAATGTTATTCTCGTTTTGATTATGCTTTTGGAGTTATTGGTTTTATGTCTGGAAGGGTTGAACGGTTTTGTAAGACTTTTGGTTATGGGTGATTGCGAGAGGGTTAATGCCTCGCATGTTCTTATTGTGGTATTATGCTTTTGTGTTATAGATCAACCCTTGCCTAGTTTTGATTTATGCTAGGGGTCATAGGGAGAGTGGCTCTTTATGGGCGCCAGTGCCTCAGTTGGAGGAAGAGCTCAGGGGAACCCACATAAGAGTAGTTAAACAAGTGATAACCTAAAAATAGAATTTAGGGGGATGGGTAGTAAAGAACTCGAGATAATAAACATTGGATTCCTTGTCTATGCATTAGGGCTATCTTAGACTAATGATAGACTGCGTAGGCTGTGGTCGAAAAAGTCATAATCTCATCTTCATGAGAGGTTATCGACTCCACATGAGCTACCCTATGGTGCTGGCACCTCAAGTAGGAGGAAGGGCTAGGGGATCCATAGATGGGTGTTGGCACCTTAGTTGGAGGAAGGGCCAGGGGATATCATGTGAGCTATGCGATGACACTCTCCACTAGACACCCTTGTTCTTGTTTCTTGTCATCTCTGGATATTGTAATCTTTATGTTGTTTCTGATTCTTGTGAATTTGGTTTATGATTTCTATTTAGTTACTTGTATAATTGGTGATACTTTGTTTAATTGTGATGAGTTTTATAGTTTTAACTTGTTATGTGATTTGTGAACGTTGATGGCTGTTTCATTGTATGCCTTGAGTTGTACTTGTTTTTGTACTATATTGTTGTTGAGTCGGTTTGGCATTCATGGTCGGGTTCTCTTCCTTGTCACCTCTGAGCATGGGGGGTGAGTTACTTGTAATTCACATGGTTGGGTGGAACGTGCTCTGCACCCGTTGGGTTCCCCATCAGCATCCTGTCTTCTCAGCATTTCCGCAGTTGGAGTTGTACCAGTATTCACTTTGTATTTCAGATTTCATTGTTCTTGTATCAATCCCCATGTTGGGAAATTCAATGTAATTCTTTTATCAAGAGATTGTAATGTAACATTAAAATGATGATGTAATAGTTAGGATCATTTGTATCTTTATTAAGAGTTTTATTATGGTTGTATTATGTGATGTTTATTATTCTCGCACCATGTTTATTGGATGTAATCCTTATTTATGGTTATTATAATATAAATGGTTATGTTGTAATCTTTATCTTTATTTTCGTTTAGTTGTTGCGAAGTAACCTCGTGTGCCCCAAAGAACTAAGTGTGTTAATGTTATGTAATATGCTATGTGGTTATGGTTTAATGTTATTTGCATGTTTAATTTAATTGGTGTTTTAAAAAAAAAAATATTTGCATTGTGTGTGTTCTCTGGGGTTTGCACGACGGGCGTTACACTTTGATCTATAATGCTTCTTCTATATCTCTTTATTTCTATCTAACCCTCTCTATTTGTCTCTCTTTATCATTCTCTCTTTCTCTCTCCCTCTCCCCCTCTCTCTCCCTCTCTATCTCTCCTCTCCTCCTTCACCCTATTTATCCCTCCTTCCCCTCTGTATCTGTGTGTCATTTCCCATCTAATCCTCCTATGTCCTTTATCATGTTTGTCTCCCTCTCATGCCTGCTCTTTGATATCTTTCTCTGTCACTCTGTATGATCCCTCTTTATGTATCCACATCCCAACAATGTATGACCCCCTCTGTGCCTCGTTCATTCCTCATCTCCCCTCTATCTCCTTCCTCTTTCTCCCTCCCTCCATTTATCAATCTCCATCTCTATCTATCTATCTATCCATCCATCCTCCATCTCCTCTCTCTTTATCCTCCTCCCTCCCTCCATGCCTCATTTCTCTCTCTTCCATCTCTCTCCTCTCCTCTGTTTCTGTCTTTTCAGTCTTTGTGTCCGTCTATCCACCCCTCTGTCCTCCTCTCATCTGTCATAGGACTGTTGTCCGCTCTGTCTGTCGTAAATATGTTTATCTCTCTAACTCTATGTATTCCCTCTCTCTCTATCTCTCCTACTCCATGTATCCATTTCTATCTCACTCATTATCTTTATATATCTATTCCCTTCTCCCTCTTATTTATCTCATTATCTCACCTCTCCCTTTACTTCTTTCTAAATCTCTCTCACTATTTCTTTATATGTCTCTTACCCTCTCTCTATATATTCATATTTCCCTCTCTATCCCATCCCTCTTTCTTTGTATTTCTCCCTTTCCCTCTCTTTCTCTCTCTCCATATATCTCTATATATATCCCTTTCTTTATTCCCACTCTCACTCTCTTTACTTGTATATCTCTCCTTTTCCATATATAAAGCTTTATATATATACCTCTCTATCTCTCTTCCCCTTCTCCCCATCTTTATATCTCTCTCTCCTCTCTCCTAAATATTTTATCTCTTTATGTTTCTCTCTCCCTTTCTATCTCTCCCTCTATATTTCTCTAGATCCCCCCCCTTTATTTATGTCCCTCTCCCTCCCCCTCTCCTTCATTTTTATATCTTTCACAATTTATTTATATTTTTATCACTCCATTTTATACACTCTCTTAGCCTCCATATCTATCTATATATATTTGATAGAGTGAATAACCCAGGATCAACAACTGCAAAAAACCTTCATGAGATAGAGAGGAGCACCATGATACTTCACCAAATAAGAGTGAATAAAATATGAGATGAATATATTACATAATGCTACATGCTTATAAAGCCATGAAAATGTTAGCGAGTATGCAACCACCCAATATGGGAATAAAAACTAATTACCCTATTAGATGCAAACTATGTGCCTAAGTTAAAAATTAAGCCTAAGTAAATATGATTTTCTCTAGCAATATCATTATATACCTCTATCTCTCTATCCTCCTTTCTTTATATATCATTCTCTCTGGCTCCTCTATCCCCCTCCATACATCCCTCCTCCATCCATTTCTCTCCTTCTATCTCTCTATCTCATCCTCCACCTCTCTCCCTCTCCCTCTTTAACTCTGTCTCTGTTATAAATTGGAAAGTTTTTGTTGATTTCAACAATGGATGTTTTTCATTGTTTATACATTACTTGTATAGTTCATTACTTTCTCTAGTAATAGAAGTCTGTTGATCTGGTATTTTGGTCTGAATTACCTTAATTTGTATGATTATTTTAGAAGTTGACATTATGGTCTATCTAGACATCTGTTGCATCCACCGACAAGAATTCAAATGATGAGGCCTTATGGTTGGAAAGATAATATCACTAGTCTAGTTTGGAAAATAATGTTTTGTTTATATACTAGTCCAGTATGTCAATGTTTTGGTTTGGATTTCACCTCAAAGAAAGATATCTCTATAGGACTTTGTACATAGGCTTGTGACTATAGGATGCGTCTTATAATGAAGTTTTGTGATGATATGTGAATGCATTCAAAAGATACAAATGACAGTGTTATGCTTTGAAGTCTACAGTGAGTTTCTACACAGTGCATTGATGTGGGAGATTCTGCATTTTATTAGGATTAATTAATTTCTTTTGTAGTGTTGAAGATATGTTGATCCATGTCATCTAAAGAATAATTTGATGCATTATAAATTTTTTTGTTGCACAATTGATGAAATACATATACATTTAGAGTTTTGGTGTTTTAGGTCTAACTTTGGCTAACCTAATTTTGAATTAGGGTTAAGGAGTTTAAATTTATGCTATGTATGTTAAATGGATCTATCATAGGTTCATGCCAGCTAATATCATGTGAAGATGAATGTGTTTATGAAGTTAAGGCCGATAGACTTGGTTTTGAATTAAAGTAAGATTGCTCCAATTAGACCAACCTAATTGATGTATTTGATTATATACGGTATATATATGTGAAATATTTTGAGTTCAAGCAAGTGAGAGAGGAAGATTAGTAGATGTTGGTGTGCAAATATTTTACTTTAAGATAAGTGTTTCATATACTGTGCTTCACCGGAACTGAACTCCAACACAAGGAAGGTGCATTCTATCTCAGTTCATCTCTTGGTAATGAGCCATACTCTATTTTGTATTTAAGGTTGTGAGCCTTTAAGGACAATGTGTCCTGGAAATGAGCCCTTGTAATATTTTATGTCTAGATATATTATATTGTGAGCTAATCCTCAATGTGGTTTTTCCCATTTTGGGTTTTCTATGTAAAAATCTGGTGTTGATGTGTCTTATAGTGTTATGATCTTTTCATTGTCTACATTCTTGGCTACAGTCAAATATGCTTTAATAATTGGATGGATTATAACCAGGAATGGTTTAATGGAATACTATTTTACCCCCCTCTCAGTATTTTAGGTGTTCAACATAGATATCTCTCATCTCTAATTATCTCTCTCCCTCTTTATCTCTCTATATCCCCTCTCTATCTCTCCCTCTCCCTCTCCATATATCTATTTTTTTCTCTCTTACTATCTTTATATATATATATATATATATATATCCTTCTCCCTCCATCTTTTATCTCTCTATCTCACTCTCTCCCTCTACTTTTTATATTTCTCTCATTATCTCTATATATGTCTCTTACTCTCTAGCTCTCTATCTCTCCATATTTATATTTCTTTTTCTATCTCTATCCTCTCTCTATATATATATCTCTTCCTACCTATATTTATCTCTCTCTCACACCATCTCCATCTCTCTATCTCCCTCTATATATATCTCTCTCTCCTCTCTCTTTCTCTATATTTCTCCATCTCCATCTCCCTCTCTCTATCTCTCACTCACACTCTCTTTATTTCTCTATATCTCCCTCTCCATATATATATATCTCACTATCTATATAGGTATCTCCCTCTCTCTCTCTATTTCATTACCTCTTTATATTCCATACACCTAGGTCATTTGTATCTACTTAGTTCCACTATCTAGACAATTGCACCATATGCATAACCCCTTTAGTAGAGGCACCTCTTTCAACTTCTAAATTTGGAAAATCAATTCCAATATTCTTTATCAATCAATATAGTTGGTAACATTGTGTCACATCCCCATTAGCTACCTCTATGGTGGATGTTTGAGAGTAAGAAATAATTAAAATAAAATAAAATAAAATAATAAATACTAAGAAAAAGAATGGGGATGCAATCACTCTATTTCTGGGGCTTAATAATTTTGAGCATTTATATGAGTTGATCTCCTCCATACGGTGAAGAGACAAATTGAAATAAATAAGGATGGTTGCACAGATGATAAGCCTTACATTTCACCTCCTTGACCATCTAGAAAAATTACAGGGCAAGGACACGATATGACATGTGTGGCAATGAAAAAAGTATCCCTTTACTTTTTCTTGCTCGTTTGGGCCCTCTTGGTTAAACTGAGCTTAATGTTGCCTTGATTTAGTGTTGTAATGTTCTTGACACATTCACATTAGGTCTTGGGCCCTTGTTAACTAAAAAAACTTAATTATGCCTTATTTAGAGCGTTCTAAAGTGTTGTAACACACTTGCACACTTTTCTAAGGTTGTCAATAATAATTGGCCTTCTTTATACTTTAATTGGCCTTATTTTGCATCCATAAGCCTCATTTAATGCATCTTTTCAAGGATGATCCTGACACAAATCAAAATCCAATCAT
>VDFB02109617.1:0-14360 GCA_007258455.2 Sequoia sempervirens
CTGCCTTATGTCTCTGGTCATCCATGGTGTTTGGGAAAAGCCTAAGGTTGGGGTTTTACCTTTGTCTTCATGTAAAACCCTAGTATTATCTTACGCCTTAGGAAGGATCTATTCGGCCGTTACTTTTTGGAAGGTTTTAAAACATCTTAAGTGCCATCACTTCATCTAGGTCTGTCCCCCTTTTGTTTTATCATTTTATTTCTTTCGCTTGACTTTATTTCTCCTAAGTCTTGGATGGTCTCGTACTCCCTCGTTTAAGTGACAACTTATGTCATTGTTTGTCATTGGCCTAGTGATGTCCCCTTATTCCTTTAATAAATGTTTTTATTTTGCAGAGGGACAAGTTTGCATGACCATTGATCAATCATCGTTTGATCTCAGTCGCTCCCCGCCATCCCACAATGACCCCACCACATTGTCTTGGTTGATCCCGATATCATGGGCAGGTGCCATGTGTCTCATCTGGTGAAGCCGAATGAATGATGTAAATACTTTGGTAAATTAATCTAGCTTTAATACATCATGTAGCAGGTTACTAAAGTGTTTGTGAGATGCACGTGTTTCAAATAAGCGGAGGTGTTATGATCTTGGCAGGGAAGATGCTCGATGGTTAATGAAAAAGATGGCAACTATGTTAGATGAACTGGATTGCCGATGGTTGAAGATCAATGGTTTCCCGCCATCGCGTGATCAGAAGTTGTGAGGTCTTTATTGATCGCGATATCACAGGCAAGCGCCACGTGGATTTTGTTGGCAGCGTATAGTATGGTGGGCCCCTTGTTTCCACGATGGAGATTGTGTCAGCTTGATTTGAAGGTAGTCGTTAGGTGATCTGGCTAAAGGTGAAGGATCGTGACTAATATTTTAACTTGCATAAAATACAAATGGAGTTATTAGGTACTGGCCTGCAGTGAGCTTTAATAGGCGGACATGACATCACACTTATGGTTTGATCAAAAAAAGAAATTATTCTTCTTTTGTATCATAAAATTCAAAAACATCTTTGTGAAGCAGTCCATGGAGCTGAGGATGAAGTCTAGCTGTTACAACAAGGATTTGGGTTTCTACAAGTGCAAAGTTGTGAGTTCAATTTTTGTATCTCCTGGTTATTCTGAATTCAAATTTGGGGGAAATTTGTTGTGTGCTTGTCGTAGGGCTTATTGATAATTGTTTTAGGGCTATAGATTAACTGAATTGTGGGAAATTGAAAAGTTATGTTCTGTAATTTCATACTTTGTTTAGCCCTAGTCTGTCTAAGGTTTGAGATAGCAAGGAAGCCCTAGTTTACTCAAGAGTCTGTCTAAGGTTTGAGATAGCAAGGAAGCCCTAGTTTACTCAAGATGGCACTGACAAAGAAGCACTTTGGCCATATTGATTATTTAAGTAGAAACCTATATGATGACTTCCTAGATCAATTTCCCTTGTCAAAAAATGATAGGAAGAAGGGGTTGGTTTTGATGCAAGGAAAAACCCTAGGGGAGGGATTAGTGTATAATTGTTCCAACATAGCCAATGCTAGGGTTCCTCTTCCTGGTCTAGAGATGTTCAGATTGTGGTTTCGACAGAGGAATTCTCCGCACCCCTTTTATAATGGTTGGATGTATGATATGGTGAAGCTGGTGATACCAAATGTGTTCCCTGATGTATACTTTTTTTAGGGTAGTGGCTGCACAATATGACCCTATCACACGGGTAATTAGAGATAATGATGGAAGGGTTCTATTAAGCATTAACAGAGAAGAATTTCAACAGTTTTTTGATTTGAGTGAGCCTAGTATGTACTTGGTTCCTATCAATCTTGAGGAAATGAAGCAGGAGTATGGGAATTGAAATCACTCTTCAGAGCTAAGTTGCTCCCACCTCATTTGGTTAGGGCAGGAGGTTCGAGATTCTATATTATCCCTAGTGACTAGGAACCTTTTAGATTGAATATATTTGCAAATCATTTCTTGGCCACTTTTTACTCACTGTGCTAGATTTTGGGTTTCAATCCTAACATAGTGATTCCTATCACTTACATGTTCATGGGGGTGCAAATACAACAACCTAACTTCTCTGTGGCTTATGATTTTTCTTCTTTGTTGGCTGAAAGGATACATGAAGGGCTATTAAAATTGCAGCAAAATGATACAGGCACCCAATTCTTTTGGTATTCTATGTTAATGTATATGTTCTTGAACAAGAATGCTGATTTCTTCTCTGAGAAGATGGAATTAAGGCAATTGGTTTATGGAGAAAGATTGTCATTACAGATGTGGACTGCAAATTTATTATGTAACAGAGAAAACACTAGTTATGTGCATTTTGAATTTTTTTTTGCTTCTAGATTGAGAACTAGGCTGATGGTAAATGTACCCAAGATTCCGGAGGGACTGCATGATTTCCTCATACCAAAAGGGAGGAGGCTAGAATTGAAAGTATTCCATAACTGGGGTGAAATTATTCCATAACCAGTCAGCATTGTCTTGAGGGTGTACGGTTTTCAAGGGACCCCTCATATATTTCCATACAATGTGCCACCAAGAGTGGGATTTGTAGAGGTTATGTGGTAAATTGGTTGTATCCATGAGGACAACCTTACTGGGAAGGGTAAAGGAATGTTTTTCCCAGATTATACAGTGGTGTCAGATTTTGTCTTTTCGAAAGGAGGCTAGGTGCACTTTGGGAAATTCTTTGAAGACTATCATTTAAGGTGTGGTCCTAGGCGGCAACATGATCTTGAGGGTTTATTTTCCCTTTTCAGACAAAGGATAAAAGGTGGTAAGTTTGTGCATGAGTTCAAATTTCCTAAGGACTTGATTAGAAATGAATTTGACCTAAGCAAGTAGGAGTTGAACAAGGAGAAATGGATAGTTTATGATAAGCTATTGGCTATTGTGCACAAAATGGATCCAAAGTATGATCTATTGTTGGAATTGAATCCATACCATAAGAAAATTGACTTTCTAATGGATAACTTCAAAGAAATCCTGGGCACTTTGAGGACTAAGAAGATAAACTTGGAGTTGAGTCTGGGTATATAGGAGCAAGGTGCTAGGCCAATTGAAATGAGTCCAAGATACCAACCTATACGAAAGAGGCCTATTTACAGGAGGAAAAGAGATGATAGCAGTGATGAGGAAGAAGAGGATAGAAAAGCAAAACAAATAATGAAATCGCCTACACAACCAGGTCCAAAATTCAAAATGCCTGGGGAAATTAAGATCATTGATTTGGAATCATCACCTGAGGATAGTCCCTCGCCACCACCATCCGAGCCAGCTCCTAAGAGGCAAAAGAATGATCAACCACATGAGTATTTATTGGATGAAATTGTTGTCACTGATTAGTACATGTAGATTGGTATGCCTTCCCCTCCTAGGCCAACTGAGTTGGTTCTATTCGATTTGGATATGAAAGGTAAATGTGTGCAAGATGCAAGAATGGAGGCATGTAAGGAGTTTCTACATGATAATGCATTTGTAAAAACTCTTGTCTTCTTGCAATTGGTATGGAGAATGAAATTGGAAGAATACCAAAATAAGTGTAAGAAGAGAAGAGAATTGAGACGTGACAGGTCAGACCAGGGGAATGATGATGAAGTGAAAGTTGAATTAATGGATGAATTCAAGAACATCACTCCTAAGGAAGGGAGAAATTTGGTAAGTCAGGTTGGTGTTTCGATTTTTCCTGAATGGGAAATTACAAATGTCGTAGCTTTTAATGTTATTATGAAGTCCAAGCATCCCTTGCAAGATTCTGAAGAAGAGGTCAAGACAGCATTGCAAGATTCTACTTTCGGTGAAGAATATGAGACCTTGGCAATTTGGGCATTGATCCCTCAAGGGAGAAAGCCAAATGTTACTGATATTAGCCCAAATTTAAGAGGAGGGTTAATAATAAAGAGGGATTTAGAGACATCAAGCACTAAGACCACTAATTTGACTGTAAATGTGGCCAAATTGGCCCAAAAGACTGCTGAAAGAGAGGAGGCTGAAAAGAAAAGCCTAATGGAGAAATATAATCTCTTAATTAAGGAATATAGAAAGATGCAGCAAAGGAATGTTGAGGTGCAAACTGAGGTGGATAGGTTAAGGCACAAATAGATTGGGGAGACATCAAGTGCTCCAAGGATCAATACATTGTCTTCCACATCAAGGTCAATGCCTCCTACTTCTCCTATTGTTTCCACACAAGGGTCTCCCAATCAAACTCCTTCCCTCAATCCTTCTTTAGAACAAATTGATGAAGAAATGGAATACTTTGTTGATCCTTCAAAGAAGCAGCTAATGCATAAAATTGAAGAATTACAGGCATCCTTGAAGGTAAGTGAGGAAGGATCCCTTCTAAAACAAAAGGAGGTTGTTACTGTTGTATTAAGGCATCTAAATGAGAAGGTTGATAATAGATTTTCATCTATATATTCTTTATATTGTTTATTATTAGATGCAATAAAGAATATTGATAGGGATCAGGAAATAGTGATACCATTGATTGAAAATTAGATCCCTAGGGCCAATGATTTAGACATAATGTATAAGGCCTCAAGGTTTGATATAAATAATAGGCTCAAATCATTAAGGCCTACTCAGGTGTTAGTTAAATCATTGCAAGGTTTTCAGACCTTACCAGATGACTTGAGTAGGAAGATCAGGGAGTTGGTGAAGAATTTTGATGATTGAGGCAACACATTGTTACCTGACATAATTGATGAGCAGGGGAATATCAGGTCACTCTAACAGTGGTAGGATCAGGCAAATGAGGTCATCAATGATCAAATTAAATTAATTTGTGATGACTCAAATTATGATTTATTGGTGAGCTATATGGACAAAATCATTAGCACCAGATCATTCTTAGAATCTTTTGAAAGGGAAGCAAATTAGGTAGTAGTTAAATACACACCTTATAATGTCAAGGTGAATGAGTTAATTAATTTTGATTGGCCAACTGATGAAGAAAACTAGAAATGGGTAAATAAATATTTAACTAAGGAAGAGTAAAAGGAGTGGGCTGCTAACGGTTGGAAAATCAGCTGTTGCAGTTACAACGGATTCCAATTTTCTTTTTGTTGGTAGTCTGGGCACAAGATTCTTGAGCAACCATTCTTAGCGGGAACTATAAACAAGAATATTCTCCAGGGTGATTGTTGTTGTAACAATTTTTGGAATATCACCAGGTGTTTTGATTAGCTAGTGGCAAGTGTACTTTCTGGCCTGATGCTTGTTTGCTCCTTCATTTTCTCTAAGAAGGATTTCAAGGCTAGAAGTACGGGTTAGCAAGTTAGATATCTTTGGTCGATTCTAGGTAGAGTTGCAGAGCAAATTGTAAAGTTCAATGGTTTTAAGGAAAATGCAGTTTAGGTTTTGAGCCATTATGTAGTAGGTTTTGAATTCATGGGGATTTGATGTTTTATGACAGTACTGTCATTTGAATTGAAATGATTAATTCAAACTTATGTCTCTCCATTGTACATGCATATCCTAATTTTGAATAAGATAATCAAGGGTTGTCTCGTTCATCTCACTATTGTGGTGTGTATGATTTTTGTTTTGGCTTTAATTCAAGGAATTAATTAAAATGCTTGAATGGGATTGTAGGTGGATATGTTTTGTATAAGGATTTGATAAGTAGTATTGGGTTAGAATACATGTTGATTAAATTGTAAAGAAATGTTCTCAAGGATATTATATACTATGTGTTAAATGTGTCATAAAACTTAGATGTTTATGAATTTGACTCCCCCAATGGATATATGGCACTGATCTAAGTTGTACTAATCTGTATGGTTCATTATTTATTTATTTTTACCTAGAGATTGCTACAAATTGCAAAACAATGACTATTTTATACTATAGAATGTGTTGTAGTTATCTCATGCTCCAAATAGTTGATATTATTGATGAACAACCAATTCTATCCGGTATTATCCTTTTATGTTGAGCTATTAAATGAGATTATCTATTGTTGTTAATGTCATTTATAATAATGGTGCAGAGGTTGTAAATGCATTAAGGTATCACCGTCCTGGGTCTTGCATAGCCCAAAGTGTGGGAGGTCTTTAAAATCCTTGTTAGTTGGTCCAGGTCCTTCAAGTTGCCCTTGATTGGAATTGGCAATTCCATAGGTAGATTAGAAGACCAACTTGGTTACAATAAAAACAACCAACAAGGGGAAGAATGAGAGAGAAAGAAAGGGAAAGGGAGAGGAAGTTCCTTGGGTACCCATTGTTTCCGTAGATGTTTGTACCTCAAGGGCACCTCGACATCGCCTATGCTCTCATCATCATAAGAACATGATCCCCCTTTAGCAAGAAAAAATTCCATGTGTTTACAAAATTTTCTTCTAATCTTTTGACCTCTAGTTGATCTCCCTCTTTTAGGTATACTACATGTCTTGCTTTCCACTTCTCTTCTTGAATTTTCCTCGCTCAAGGAAGATAGATTTGACAAATACCTATTTGGTGGTACCTGCACTCATAAGGATGTTGGATGAAGTTCTTTCATGGTGATGTGATCCCAAGGTGACATTATGATTAATCTATCATTTCATCGCTAGAATTTCACAGGTTATAAGGTAATCAAGTCTTGATAGATTGCAAGTTATTGTTACTACCATCCAAATGTGTCCATCACAAATCAAATCTACTTAACGTTTTAACTCCCAAACTTTGTAACAAGTGTTAAAAGTGACTATGGTCCACCAGTTACACAACCAAGGCCTCAAATGTATTCTCTAATTGTAATCAAAAGACTTTTTCTCTTCATTCAAGTAAATAAACTTGAAGGGAAACACCACCAAGTGGTTTATTGGACACCTACATGACTAAAAGTAGCAGCAAATTTACATTTAATTTTCATATGTCTAAGTGGTTAATGGGGAGGGAGTGTGTACTAGGCATGGTTAACTCATCATAAGTTTATTATTTGGCAATAATTTTTTTAAGTCATCTTAAATCTTCCTATGTCTAATTTCTAGGAGACTTTTGGTATGTTTTAAGGTAGAATGATTGATGAAAGAGCCCAAAGACCTTTCTCCATGGTATCCTAGGTACACATAGCAGTGGTCTTCTCTTATAAGGTTGGACATGATTTAAAGAACTTAGCTAGGAATTATTCATTTAACCTAAGGTTTTCTCATAATGCCATCATTGGAAAAGTATGATCAAATTCTTCTATTATGAAGAATTGGTCTATGTGCCTCTAGTAATCACTATAAATGTTTGTAAGGATAAAATGACTAAGTTCCTCAGGTAGGAGAGAATCAACTTTGAGTTCTTCAAAGATTATATTCCTCTATTCATAATTTTTAAGGGTTGTGTGTGGAGGAGGTTATCACTACCAAGAAGGGAGGAGACCTTTCCTTGTGATGGAACTTTAAATTTTTTCTCTTTGTGTTCCATTTTTATCTTTCCTTATGTCTCTGGTCATCTATGGTGTTTGGGAAAAGCCTAAGGTTGGGGTTTTACCTTTGTCTTCATGTAAAACCCTAGTGTTTATCTTACGCCTTGGGTGGGATCTTTTGGGTCGTTTCTTTTTGGGGAGGGTTTTAAAACAACTTAAGCCCCATCACTTTGTCTACTTTGGGCCCCTTTTGATTTATCATTTTATTTCCTTCGCCTGACTTTATTATTTCCTAAGTCTTGGATGGTCTCGTGCTCCCTCGTTTAAAAAACAACTTATGTCATTGTTTATCATCAGCCTAGTCATGTCCCCTCATTCTTTTAATAAATGTTTTATATTTTACAGAGGGACAAGTTTGTGTGATCGTAGATCAATTATCATTTGATCTCAGCCTTTCCCCGCCATCCCGTGATGACCCCACCACACTGTTTTGGTTGATCGTGATATCACGGGTGACCACCACATGTTTCATTTAATGAAGCCAAAGATATGATAGAAATAATTTGATACATTTATCTAGTTTTAATACATTATGTAGTGGGTTACTAAAGCATTTATGAGAGGCATGTGTTTCAAATCAACATAGATGTTATAATCTTGGTAGGAAAGGTGCTTGATGGTTAATGACAATGCTAGCAACTATGTTGAATGAACAGGATTACTGATGGTTGAGATCCACGTTTTGCCGCCATCGCATGATCAGAAGTTGCAAGGTCTTTATTGATCGCGATATCGCAAGCGAGTGCCACATGGATTTCCTTGGAAATGCATAGTATGGTGGGATCTTATTGCCATGATGGAGATCGTGTCAGTTTGTTTTGAAGGAAGTCATTCGATCATCTAACAAAAGTGAAGGATCGATGGCTAGTATTTGAATCTGCATCAAATGCGATTACAAGGTTCTATTCTATAATTTCATATTTCTATTTAGCCCTCCTAGAGAACTAAAAACTCAAGATTACAGCTACCCTCCTAGAGAACTAACTATTGAAGAGAGCCAAGATACAAACACTAGACAGATGGCATATAGGTCACTTGTAGCAGACAATGAATTTTGATATACAAAGACTCAGATGCATGTATTTTGATGGAGTAAATGAAGATATCTAAGTTGTGGATTAAGATTTTGGTATCAGTTGTTTGTTAAATTTATGCAGTTCTTTGATTGTCTCCATTCTGATGCTTCTCTATAGTTTAAATTGATATAACAAGTTTATACTCAATTTATCATTGTACATTTTCTATATATGTGTGATCTGGTTATTCGGTTCTCTAAAGTAGGGATTAAAATATTTTAATCAATCACAACATTTGGGAAGTTTTACTTGGATTAATAAGAAGAATCACATAACTATAATTTCCATTCTATCTCATGAAGAGTTTGTTAATTATTCACTTGCATGTTTACACAAGTTGTAAACAATTTATGTGCCTGACAATTTGAATTATTGCCATTATTGAAATCCACATTTGTAGATATTCATTAGACTCCATATACCCAATAAGGCACTGGTATCCCCTTGTATTCTTTTATAATTTGAATCATTATTCTTATTTATTTTACACTTACATTTACAAATACACATACATTTGCATTTATTTTTTTCATTTTTTTCTCATGTAGTTTAATAGTTTGATCAATTTCATATTATGTGTTGAAGAATTTAGAATTTCAATTACATTAATTTATGGATATGTTGTATCTATAACACTACAAAACCATATACTCTTTTCATTTACACTTGCATTTAGAAATACACATTTATATACATAGATATAGATTTCTTTTAATGATATGTTGCATTTATTGTTCTAGGAGAGCATCCAGTAATTTCACTACATTTACATTTAAAAATACATATACATACATACATACATGCATACATATATATGTGTGTCTGTGTATATCATTTATATTCAGTGTTCAGAAATAACCCATTAGGTCTGCACATGGATAAAAATTCATAAATCAGATCTCCCATACATATTTTGTTGAAACCTAAGCTTGAACCTCTCATTTCACATGCTTTTCTACACAAAACTCTTGAGGACAACAGCTATACCTTCTTTATTTCTCATCCTACACCCTATTCATGCATCCTACAATTACAAAAGTATCCATGGGGCTTCTTACACAAGCTATAGTAATCACAAAAAGTGTAAGAGCCCCTTTATATTATGTTTGGACTACAAAACCCTCAAAAATAGGGTAACCAGACTGTATGCAAAGAAATGAAGCTTTCTAACTCAAATCAATGCCTTAAGCCCTCAAATCAGATTCAAATCAAAGCTAACACATATCTTGATGACTTGGACTTGATTTCGCATCAAAATATGTCTGCATGTGACCATACAATGCTACATAATAGGAAAAATACAAAAAAATTCAAGAAAAAACACAGATTTTTGAATGTCAAGAGCTTGTATTTTAAATCCTCAACCATCAACAACCATTACAATGATCACTTTATGCCTTTTAAAGGCCTTTACATGTCAACCACTGAAAAACCACCTCTACAACTAACTTTTTAATCTTTTATGATGACATGAAACATAAAACACTAATTTCAAGGTTGTTAACATCACTATTGAAATGTTTTAATTTTTGACCTTTCAAACATTAAAGTACATCATTAAGTAATTATGTAATGGCATAAAATTAAAAACATCATGAATTAATTATGTAACCACATAATTCAAATATAATTCTATCAAGAAATTAATATCAAATAGATAATATAATCGCATAACTCATACATTTCAATGTCATTGATCTTCTTCTTCATCCAACTCTTTATCTTTATCATCCGATCAAGATTAAAAATTGTAAGGATTGGTCATATCATCATCATCATCATCATCGATATCAGTTTCGATAATGTCATCATCCACACGAATATCATCGTCATGAAAATTAACTCCTACATCATCATGATCTAGTTCCTCCTCTTCGACATCTTTGTCAGGGACATCATCAACTAACTGTTGATCCTGATCATCATCTACATCATCTTCTAGTTCTTCGGTATCTTCTTCCACCACATTATACTTTACCAACCTTCCTCTTGGATCATGTCTAACAACAAATGACCAACCCAGTTTACTTGGAATCTCTGAGTAAAATACCTACTCACATTGGCTTAGAAGAACATAGGGCTCATTTCTGGCTCGCTCAATCGACCTTATATATTAACCATAGTAAATCCATTATCATGTTCAATAATAGTTCTCGGGATCATTTTCATTCCAATGCGTAGCCTATCTGGTAGGATGATGAACATAATTAATCTGAGAAGGACTTCTGATCCACACTCCAAGTATGTATCATCCAAAATCCCATAGTATCGATTTTATGAGACTTCTAGATGTATGTCACTTCTAGATGAAACATTAGTCACGTAAAAGACTACAGTTACACCAAAATCACAAGTTTTCTTCACGTCATCCAACACTTTGATTCAAAATTTACGACCATTGCACCACATAGCCTTGTGGTGTTTCACCTGCAATATGGAAAACATGTAAAAATTATTGCAATATCATTAGTTGATAAACATATTTATTGCCCGGCGGTACATGCAAAAGCAATCTCAACATATATATATACATCGTATATTGAAAATAATTAAATAATATGGGTGATTAATATTTATACATACCTTTTTATCTCTTAAACCATATGCTAAATCAATTTCCCTTTGTGTAACATTGGAATCTCCATTACGATGAGCTTCTTTAACCAATGAAGCCACACCTTCCCATGTTAATGCACGACTAGATTGTTGACATCATTCACTCCATACCGCCATCCAATCAATATTGTTTGCGATGTAAAAATGTAGTGCATCCCACTCTTGACCAACTGTAACCAAAAAAATTAAAATTCACAAATGACGTATAATTAGTTAAATACCAGAGTATACGATCTTAATTTATAATTGATGTATAGTGAAGATTAAAAATAAAATAAGTACAATATACATAAAATCCATATGTAAAATGTATTCCAATTAATCTCCATGACCATCTTATAATTACCTCTCACTTTCCTCAATCTACCTTTCCCCGTCAAGCACTCCCCTTCGAATTTGTTAATGGAGTGGAGATACCAAATGCGATCTACATGGATCTTTGCTGCAAACTTAGGAAGATATTCACTAATGTACACCATGGTCTGGTATACCATATATCCCTCCACCATAGAACCCTTAGGATGTACTCTTTTCTAACCAAAGCCTTCAAAAATTTCAAGTGTCTCTCAACCATCCACATTGACCTTGTGTGTACAGGTCCACACAATTCAATCTCTTCAACTTGGTGTATGAGGTAGTGTTCTTGTGCATTGAAAATTTTCAAAGGTAGACACTTTTGCATTTCACACATTAGATAAAGAATTTTTCTCTTCCAATTGTAGACACGTAAAATATACTGATTGACATTGTGCATCTTATCCTAACTTACTAACATTGTTTCTTCCTGAATCGTCCCTCGATCTAACCATTTAATCAAATTCCCTTATCTGATTAAATTCATATCAATATTCGTCTCTTAATTAAATAAATCATTTTATCTAATCAAGTCAATCTCTTTTGTTAATTAAATCAATCCATCTGATCTAATTATCCCTATTTAATTAAATAATCGATTTATTTGATTAAATCTCTAAAGTCTATCCATTAAATTAAATAAATTAAAACCTTATTTGATTTAATCTAACACCATCCCTTTTAATTAAATAAACCAAAATCCTTATTTAATTAGCCTCTTATCATATTCATCTCTTAATTGATTTAAATAAATCCATAAATCTAAGTCAAATAAGTCACATCATCAAATCTCCTGTTAAATTAATTAATCCTTGATTAATTTAATCTCATATCATGTCACATCCTCTAGATAATGCAAGTTGCACATGAAAATAGATTTAATTCATTTATTAAATCTCTATTTTCCTCACAAGGCATCTTTTGGAATATTCTCTCAATTTAATTTCAAAAATTCCAAGTCAACATGTACATCCAACAAAGCATTTAAAATCTCTTACATGTCATTTTCCTTGAGCCAAGTGGCATTTATTACATTTTCCGTTCCCTTTTGCATGTCATTTCAACAAATTTGAATTTCAAATATTGGCATTTATTGGCACAAACCCAAAATCTTGCACATCCATCATCCATTCATAGCTTGACAAGTGGCATCATATCATTAGATGAATGTTAGTCCCTCATTGCTCAAATTTGGACATTCATCCATCTTGGAATCCTATAAATAAAGGGCTCATATCCTCATTTATCCATCCACAATCCAAACAAAGTTACCGTGCTCAAATATCTCTTGAATTCCATCCATCATTGAGTTCTTAGCTAGGCTTTTTGCAGATTTGGCTTGGAGCTTTCATCAAATCTTCATCAACAAAGTGGATCAATCTCTTCAACATTCGAAGCTTGCATCATAGGAATTGGGAAAGGGCCAATTTTCACATCAAATTGGCACCAATTCCCCCATGGGATCATGTGTTTGCTTTTCTAATTAGGATTTAATCTTGGTTTTGTCATTTGCTTTGTGTTTTTCACTATTTTCTCCCTAATTTGAATTTGTAAATGGATTTCATGGGGAATCCTTGTTTTAGCTTGTAATTCCTTGTCTAACTTGTTTATTCATGTTGTTTTGTAGGTACTAGGAAAAGGGTTCACACACCAATAATTTATATCTTCTTTATGGATTTCTTTAGATGACAGTCATCTACAAGTGATTCAAGGGGCAAATATATTAACGAGATTTAACAAAAATATACAGTATATTACATAACAAGCAAAACAAATGGAAATTATAAGATGTATACAACGAATTGAACAAATATCACTATTTACCTCATGTATTTTCTAAGATCATATATAACTTGCTTGACATTGTTGTCAAAGTTGTCTTGGAGAGATAGAGGTAGAACGTACTGCAACAATTATAAAATGATCTTTTCATTATTTTTCCAAAAGTAGTAAATATAATACACTGAAAAGTACATGCATTATACAAGTGTATATAATATACCAGAATAATTACCTTAATGATGGTATGCCAATCATGCATTTTCATCCTTGACCCAAATTCACCTTTCTTTGTTATTATATTGTTTATGTTCGCAACAAATCTTGTGCGAAAATAAATTTTTTGTATGACTTCTTTTATAGAATTTATTTCTTTGCCGTTAACAAGGGAAGGGAACATATTAATTTTGGTCTCCATAAGCTATTTAATTGAATGAAATTTTTCATTGCATGATTGGCTTTACGAGATAATCACACTACAAATTTTGACAATTTTTCTTTGTCATGCCTTCATCAATATTTTCCATAGCGTTTACGGTATATTCTTTTTCAACCAGCCATTGTATCAAAAAAATGCTCACAATTTGTAGCTACTTTCATAGTAGGGAAACTAATAAATTGGTTAGGGATAACTTTTTAGTCCACGAATAGGAGCCATTAATCGCGCGACCTTCATGAAGCATATAAGTTAAAAAAATTAACAACGACAATCATTGTCAATTACAGCATGAGTAAACACAACACAATATAAAAATATAAATTCAAAACATATCATATATGATAGATAAACAATTTGATCCGATGTATAACCTTGATGATTAATTCTATTATATTCAACCTTCCATAGGCAAGGTTTCATTCTTCGTGGCTTTGATGTAGTCTCTTCTTTCCCATTGAAAAGATGTTTTTCAGTAGTTCGATACTTATGATTTCTATGGAGGAAGTGCTTATACTCATCAAACACCTGCTTTCATAAACTTGTTGAATGACGAGATTTCATCTTTGGACCACAAATTGGACATGTGAATTTTTCCTTTGTTTGAAGACCTACAAGATCATATATAATTGGATTAAATATGTCAATTTTTATAACTATATATAATGAATAGATTATTTTAAAAACATGCATGATATCTACTTCACAAAATTAAAT
>VDFB02109618.1:0-14441 GCA_007258455.2 Sequoia sempervirens
AGGTAAAGGTAAAGAAGGTGAAGGTTGTCGTGGTAGTTGCAAGTTTTTTTGAGTTTTATATGTATGAGCAATAGTATCGTTACTAGATTGTTGTGATACATTGGTGTTAGGTGGGTAAAGGGTGTACTGAGGTCAGTTAGAGGAGTGAAGTGGCTGTGAGGGTGGGTAAAGAATAAGTTTGGGTTGAAATACATTAACTTATTTGTTTGTAGGGGTCTCACAACAAACAAAATTAGATGAGTTATATGAGATGAAGTCTTGAAGAGACTCATCTAGCTCATGCAAATCATCACTACTAAAAGGTTTGAGGAATAAACAATTGTTAGTTGGTTTAGGATGTTCAAGAAAAGCACTAGAAGTGTTAACATTTGCTAGTGTGAGTTGGTTACCACAAACCTTAGTGGATGGCTTATGAGAGATAAAGTATTGGAGGGATTCATCTAACAAATCAAATTCATCACAATAAAAAGGCTTGAGGGTAAGTTTATCATTAAGGGGTTTAGGTTTCTCATTGCAAGAACTAGAAGATGAAGTAAGTGAGAGGACACCCTTAAGGGCTTCATCTAACTTATCAACATCATCACTACTAAGTGGCTTGGATGAGATGTTGTTTTGAATTTGAATCATGTGTTTAATTGGATCATTTGATGTGTTGAGTGATTGGTTATGGATATTTGTGAGAGTTTACTCAATGTAGGCTGATCTAAAATGACTATGAAAAATTATGGAATATGGAACTTGCAAAAGTATAAGACTATCCATAAATGCCATGAAAATAAATGAAGTTTATGCTAAGAAAACAAAAATAATTGAATTATAACATAATGATAATGATAGAAAATAGAAAGATGCAATGGAGGAAATTAAAATTTGGAAATGTTGATGTAAAACTACAGAGGGACTAATTCGCCCTAGGTGGCAAATGAGTCCCAAGAGATGAAATTTTTAAGATTTTTCTTATTTTTTTTGTGTTTTTCAAAGATTTTCAAAGCTATAAAATGTAAGAATAGAATGTAAATACAGAATGTTGAAATGATTGAATGGAATGCAATGCAATAATGAAATCTAAGTAATGCTTTTACTAATACAATGTTTAAGAATCCTAAAGATGTAAAATAATGCAAGATTATGAAATAAGGAAGACCTAAGATGCAATTAGAAATGTAAATCAGAATGATATTATGTTCAAGAGTTGGGTTCATCAAAATGAACCATAGAATTTTGGCTCTTAGGATTTCTCTAGTTACTCTTCTAGGGTTTTTCACCTAAAAGGAGAGAATTAGGCCAAAAATCCTAACTAGATCATTCAAATATTATTATGTGTAATATTGTCTAGTCTAAATGAAGTTAACTAAATGCAATTGATTGATCTAAATGAATGAAAACGGATGAAAAAATAAGATTTACACTATGTTTGACAACACGTTGTGATATGAAGAAAGCATGAAAGAATGAATAATAAATGCAAATTAACCTAAAAAAAAAGTTGTTTCTCAGAACATGTGCACCTAGAAAAATGTAGATGACTGAAGAACAATTTGGAAAACTGATGAAGCTTGACTTTAGGCTGAGTGGGACTCATTCGCCACCTTGGGCTAATCTGTCCCAAGTCATGACTTTTCTACACAAAATTTGTTTTCTAACAATTGGGAACCTGGATCTGAATCTGACTTAGTTTTGTACCTCAAGAGGGACTCATTCACCAAGCATGGAAAATCAGTCCACCTTGGAATTTTTGCAACTTCAAAATTTTCTTCTACACCTTGACACCTATACAACAATTTTTTATGGATACCCGATCTCAGATCTTGAAAAATTCTTGCAAAACAACTTGAAAATGTTTGTCTAATGGGGGGTTTTCCTTAGTTAAACCCCTAAAAATCACGAGTAAGCCCTAGTCTTAGATGTGTTAAAGACTAGGAAAGTTTGAATCATAACAAAAACCCTATTCTATTGATCTAGAATAAGACATACAAATATGATCTATTTAATGCAAGATCTCAACCCTAAAAACCTTACAATAGATGCAAAATAGGAATGAAATGACATGCAAATGATAAATAAACAAGATGGAAACCTTAATTTGAAGATAAAGTGAATATGAAAGATGGAATCAATAGGACACCAAGTCCTTAGGCATGATTTAGTGGCTAGTTGCACCTCTTCACCCTAGATTTCTTCATGATTCACCATACACATCCATCATCAACCCTTTGCAATGTTCGATCTTGATAAGAGAAGTGAGCTTCAAGACTTGCAAAAATCCTAGTTTTCTACCATGAAACTTCAACTTTACTAATGAAACTTTTTGTTGAAGACTTTACCCTAAAAATTTCTCTTGAGAGTTTAAAAGATGATAAAAGATGTGTGAAATGACTTAAAATGAGTATTTATAAGAAAAAATACATTATTTTCCTATTAATTAGACCTAAGATGTTGACATTCACTGGAAATTAAAGTTAAATTGATTAAATTCCCACTTAAATTTGAATTTTCCCTCAAAAGGGACTCATTCACCACCCTTGGTGAATGGGTCCCACCAGAGGGGACTCATTTTCCCAAGGTGGCGAATGGGTCCCACTACTACTGTTTGAAGGTGGGTTTTTGGGGGATGACATAATTAAATGTTGTTTGTAAGTTTTTATGTGATTTCTCAGGTAAAATGGGCCACTTGCTCAAAATTAATGGGTCTAAGGGGCCTATAAATGTTGTTTTGAAGGGAAATAATGTGAAGGGACTCAAACTTGGGTCAAATTATGAAACTGTCTCTTTTCTCAAGACGGTCCAATTTTCTATGGCACAATTGCTATAGCTAGCATGTAAAGGATAACTCAATACATCTTCATAATAGCATGATTGATTGCAATAGCTTCATGTTCATAATTTCCTTCTTTATTTCTAATGCCTTGCAAGCATGATATTGATTAATGAAGGTGATATAAAATTCTACTTATTTGTCTATTTAATTTCTTTGACTTCCTTTTAGGTGCTCAATTGATATTCAAATTGAATTCTAGTTTCAAATGGTGAAAAAGACTTATATTTATATGCATTGTTTTATTTCTTACAAAATTCATTTTGAATTAATTTTAAAAAGTAGGAAAAAAAAGAATTTGAAAACATAATTTTGTTGACAATATCATAGTCAAAATTGGGCCAAATAGGTTGGTTAAGGGTAGTGACACCCTATACTAGACCTATTTTTAGGATTTTATTTATGTTGAATAAAATACTAATATTAATCCCCAATTTTATTTTTTGAAAAATGATAATGAAATAGGAAAATAATTAGCACAATTAGTTCCAAGCACATAAGGGGGGGCCAAATATAGTGTGAAATTGTCAGGGGTGATAATTTACAATACAACATTTAGCCCCCTTTTTAGTGAGAGTATGAAATTATGTTCATTCTCACACGAAAGTAAGGAGAAGATAGATTTCTTTATCAAAACCCTTAAGAGATAGGATGAAACCAAGTTGAGGGGTGTGCAAGCCTCCAACATAGGATCCCATCAATCTATAATGTTAAGAAAATCATAAAGTAGATTTATTGTATGCAAGAAAAAATATTCAATCATACATACATCAATCAATGAAGTAGACATAAAAGTATACACAAACCATTCAAAAGTTAAACACAATCCATACAAGGAATACACAAAGAAAAAATGAAATACATAAGGAAAACACATGAAATACATGAGGAAAGCATGCAAAATACATATGATGAATATGTGAAATACATGAAGCAAATAAGATACACACAAAGAACACATAACGTGCACATAGAACAACATATATTAGGACACAAAATCTAAAGATTCAATTCAAAAAGGTAAAAGGACAGGCTAGTATATAAAAATATTTATAAGCATCATCTCTGGAATGCAGAGCATACACATCTGAAAATACTAAAATTATGAGATGCATAGATATATTGGCTAGCATGTTGTGTCATGTTAGGTTTCCATGCAAAATAATGGGTTTCACAAGGCTAGTGAGCTATGTTATCCTATTTTATTCCTAAAACACATGGATCCACTGGCAAGAAAATTGTATTATGCTAGGTGACCATATAAAAATTAATCAAGTACATAGAATAACAAGATTCGTTATGCTAAATATATGGACTATTTTTTTGATCATGCTTCATGGAGCGCATAAAATTTTAATGTCATGGGGAATGAATCACCTCAAGGGTGTACAAATTTTTGACATCATTGGGAAAAAATAAATGCTTAACATTGTAGGGGACAAACTGATAACCATGCCTCATAGTGAATTATAAATAGCACCACCACCAAGATGGTATATTAATAATTCAAAACTCACAAGACACCAATAAAATTGATAGGGTCGTATTCCCCCCTTAAAATTTTAGCATACTTGTTATGGTGATATATTAAGGAAAAGAAGGGGAACATGGCATTCTCTAGAAGGATGCACACATCTCAAAGCTAGTTATCAATGCCCCCAAATTCTAAAGGAAAGGAAAACAATGATATAGACTATTGTGTTGCTACCATAGATGACAATAGTTATACACAAGATTGTACCACCATGAATTGAAATGTGCAAACACATGGAGCTACAAATGCCACATAGTGAGGAGAAACACCATAGAAGGGATTTTATCATCTAGAATGGATAGGTGCATCAATACATGGAAGAGTGATAGCACCACAATCAATAATTATTTTTTTTCCCATGTCCTAACAACTATTGATGGAATGACCATACACTCGATAATACACACAAAAAATGTGATTTTTGTAAAACTTCTTACGTGTTGGAGGAGGAAGAGTAATCAAGTCAACTCTAAGAATCCTTGAAAAAGTATCATCTTCCTTGCATAGAGGATAAGGAGTAGGAAAAAATCCTCTCAAGAAGGAACAATTTATTTCTTACCCAAGATATGATAAATGTAGTAGATAATGAATAATGTGATGTAGAAGAAGGAGAAGGTTGGAAACTTAAACCCATTTTAGCAAGGTATGGTTTATAATTCACATGATCCTTAACTCCTTATTATATTTTTTTATTATATCTATTTTTATAAGGAATCTTATATCCATACCAATAATGTTTTTCAAACATAGATAGAGAAGGGTAAGTCTTATTTAAATGATTACGAGAAGAATTGATTCTTTTTCAAGAATGCAAATCATTTTTAGGTGTTTAAATATTAGAATGAGGTATTGTAAACACATGAGGGATGAAATATAAAGAGCCTCCATTACCATTATGGGATGATGGTTTTTTTTAAGTTCAAGATGTAGCAAAATATTAAGCAAATGAAAGACAAGATTGTTTCGGTTTAGATTGTGAGATTTTACATTCATCCATAAATGATGGTGTGAAACCTAATGAACCCCAATCATCACAAAAAAAATTATTTGAATATGAAGCAATATTGTAATCATTATTTGTAATTTGAGAAGAGGAATGATAAGATTGTGGTGAAGCAACTACCAAATCTTTTAGAATTTGACGGAAAAATTTTATACTCCCCAATGAAAGGTGTAAAATATAATTAATCCCAACAATCACCAAAGAGTGCATTCATAGATTCATTATCATTGGAAGGTGATGGTTGAACTTTTGAAGATGGAATAAAACTACTAAGAGAGTTGGAAATTTTATATTCAGCTCATGAAAAAATAAATTAGATTAACTTTAACAATATATACCTTGTCATTATATTGATATTTCATTATACACTGAAGAGTAGAAAGGACTCCCTTCATGGCATGAATCCATGGTCTACCTAAAATGAGGTTATATGAGAGAGGATATAGCATTACATGGATAAGAGTAGAAAAATTCACAGGTCCTACCTTAATGGTAAGTCTAATTATACTCCATGATTTCCTAACAACATTATCAGAGCCACAAATACAAAGACTATCAAGTTTTATGAGAATCTTATCCACATAGATCTTACACAAAAGGTCAATGCTACAAACATTAAAGTTTGATCAATGGTCAATGAGAATATGTATAACCCCAATTTTATTAATGATGAAAAATATCACTAGAGAATCATGTTGGTGTTTTGGTTTGGATCTTAGGGGAAGGTAATTAATCTCGAGGAAATGTAATATATCCAATTTCATTTCCTACATAGAATCATTAAACATGACTATTATACATCATTTTTTCTAACTAAATGTGGAATATAAATCTCCTACAAAGCTTCCTGTAACATCCTCTAGTATGTAGGTGAAGTTTGAACTAAATCCCAAAAAGATATCTCAGATAGACTTTTACAAATATTTTCAACAAAATCATACTCTGTCATTTTGTTGAGGAAGATGAGGTGCAAGAGGAACAATAGGTTAATAAACTTAAATGAAGGTTTGTATTTTTTTTAATGTTTATTATTTCAAGTGTTATATGTGTGAGCAACTACATGATAATGTGGTGGTTGTAACACATTTTGATGATAATTACTATTTTGGGTGAGTTATTTTGTACAATTTAAAATATGACCAAGAGAATTATATTGGTTTGAAGGAGATAAAATAATGAGAGAAGGCATATTTTTACACTTATAAACATGAGAAGGATGATAGATGATCAATTTTTGGTTTACAATTTCAACTAAGTTGACTCGTTCTTGACAATATTCTATCAATGGGATATCAATGGTTGTATCCTCTTACACTAAGACATCCTCACATGTAGGGGAGATATTACAAGAGGGAAAAACATGAGTTTCATGATTATTTAAAGAATGAAGATTAGGTAAAGTGATGTTAATAAATATATCTATTATTTTATTATATTGCACCAAGATATTCTCTTTGCTAGGAAAAATTTGGTCAACCAAAGGCCAATGTATATCCCTTTTGAGGACATGGAATAAGGTTAGAGGCAACACCCTAAATTTTTTAAACAAGCCATATTTTTCTATATTAAAAGAATATTTTTGAAGATAAAGGATAATGTTATGTCCCTTTTTATAGGAGTAATGTAATGATTTAGGTGAATTAGGGTCAAAATAGTAATGCACAACAAAATCTAGAATTTTTAGGAAAAACTACCAGAAACCAAGACCAGATTTTGAGAATAGATCATAGAAAATAATTTACATAGAATATTTGATGCCAAACTAATTGTACAAGGGCTTGGGCTCCCTAAACTAGAGGAGTAAAATTTTCATAGTTTAAAATTCTAGAAATCAACTATATAGTGTCTAAGGATCTAAGGTTGCATAGGTTCAAGTTTGAAAGTAAACATATTTATGGAAATGAATGAAAAATTAATTTTTTATGTGGAGCACACACATGCATAAAATTTCATATTTTTAAAATAAATGCAATATGTTCAAAATAGAATTTTTAAAATTTTAAATGTTGTAGCTAACTGAATTTATCTTGATAATGTTGATGGATAACACTTTTTGATCTTTTTCTAGCAATAATGTCACTCCCATTGGGAACCCAAACCAATAATTGAGATGAAGTTGAGGAAACTTATAATGGAATTAAAATTTCTTATGAAAAAGGATATAAAAAAATTTTGGATTGAGGGAGACTCTCTCAACATCATTAGGTGTTTGAAAATATTAATTAAGTTGAGCTATCCCATTGAAGCCCTCATTAATGATTCTCTAGCAATGTCCAACATGTTTGCGGAGGTTAGATTTACTCACATGTTTAGACAAGGAAAATCATTAGTTGTTTTTTTCACCAATGAGGATGTGAACCTAATGAGTTGTAAGACATGGGAGGGGTACAATGTAGTGCCTTTGAAGGCCTTAATTTTATTAAGAAAGGACAACCAACATAGATTTTGAGGTGGGATAGGATGGGGGATTTTTTATTTCACCTAGATTCACATATTTTGTGGGAATTTTTGAAACCATTCTCTTTGCATTTTCATCAATAGAAGTCTTTGCAATTTGTAGTAGAAGAAACATAGTGAAAGAATGGGTGGAAACTATAGTAGAGTTAAGCTCATTTCATACGATGACTAGAGAAATAAGAGGAAAGTTTGGAGAATATTGTAAGAGGAGTGTCTCATCCCTTGCATGGAGAGGCTTCATGGGCTTGACCATGACGTCTTGAATCTCTTTATGAAATGTTGGTGCAACAAAACTTTAATGGTGAATGGCATGGAGTTTTCTATTACTGAGAAATTTATAGCTTAAATTTTTGGGTTATAGTTATAGGGGCGTAAGTTCTGCAAAGACTAGAAAGGTAATGATGATTTCATGAATCAATTCTTCATAGTTGATGAGAAGAACAAACTGGTCGAAATTGCATCTTGGGGTTAGGTATGTACAGGATCATGATGAGCCAAAAAGTGGCAATATGATGGGTATGTGTAGGGTAGGTGGTTGACGACCTTTTTTTAACCCAAAATTTATGAAATAAAAAGGGTTTTTAAAGGACATTCTCAGCTTTCCACCAATATAAATTATGCTTTACTTTGAATATAATAAATAGTATTATTCATTTATTTAAATTCACACTAAAGTCAATTGATAGGTGATTGAAAAATATCTATAGCTTGCAAATGGTATCAAATTTTTTGAATCAAAACATATGTAACATTCTATGCTTATACTATAGGATTTAAAAATGAATTTCATAAGTTTTGACCAAGTTAAGGTGAGTGGGGCATACAAGTGTTTATATTTTTTAAAAGTTGTAATAAAAAATTCATAATTAGTTATTACTTGGAAAAAATTACAAAAAATATGCATCACATTTAGACATAAGTCCTCTACTTATATCTAAAATGTTATAAAAAAATATTATCATTTTATCATGGCTCTACTCGGGTGGTTGGATAGACACCTACTTCTTATTTTTTCCCTAAAATTTAAGTACTACTGCATTGAAATTTTGAATTTTCACCAAATAGATTTTTTCTTTTTTTTAAATAAACTATTAGTTTAGAAACTACATTTCAATTTTCTATAGATTCTATTCTTACATATTTTTGAAATAATATAGATAAGCTTATTCATTTTTTTTAGATCAAGTTTCCTAACTCTAATTTTTCTAATTTTTTCCCCACTTAAGGTCCTAATTTTTCCATGATGATCCTGCACATACCCGGTTGTGATAGGCTTTCTATCAAACCCATTTGAGAAGATATTATTGGAGTCATCATTAGGTATGTGACTATATGGTTAGTTTACTACAATTCTTGGTTTGCATTTCAATTTCCCCAACCATTTCAAGAACAAACTATTTGTATCTTTTCATTTATTTTTATTTTCCTCTTCAAAAAAAATAATGAAATATTACCTGAATAATCCTTGGACTCTCATCCTCCATGAGGGTCTTATTCCCTAATTATGGAATACACGAAGGTGAACTCTCCTACCAAGGCGATCAAATCTAAAGACATTATTGAAAGGGAAAAATCTAAGGTGGTTTATTATTTCTCAATGGACACAAATTCTAATGATTGAAGAAGATAGGAATGAAAAGATGTATCTCATGTAGCCAGAGGATGAGGAGGTGGAGATTTGTGCTTATAACCAGTTCCAACTTAGTAAAAAAGGAGGAAATGTAGTGTAAAAAGAAGGCTCCTCCTAAAAGGAAGACAAAAATAATGGCTGTGGTCGGTGGCTCTTGTTGGGAAGTGGATTCCTCACGAGAGGTGAATCAAAAAAAGTGATAAATTTTTTAGTTCCTTAAAGCACAAGTTAAAATTTTTAACTAGCTAACTCCATTAAGAAACTTTTATTTATGGCAGTGAAACTTGAAATTGACTTAACATTTAACTCATACTACAAGCATCATATGGTAATAATTTCAATTAAACATGAACAATCTTGCTATGCTTTTCAAAACAAAACTTAAAGACCACAAAATATAACATTGCTTTACTTGGCCATACTTTTAAGCATTCACACATAGATAAAATGCACATTTCAAATTGCTTTATGAGGGGAGATACTTTTAATGATCCCAGTTGCACAATTCTGAACTTGAGGCAAATTGGCATTAATGGCTGCAGACAAACTCAATGTATCAGAGCATTGACCAACTGAATGAGCACACTAACATGAAACAGAATGAGAGACAAAAGCACATCACATAACACAAATATTTCCTGAGTGGGAAAACCCTCTTAGGGTATAAAAAACCACTCGCAAACTAATCCTTTTATTCATTCAAAAGAACACCAAATCTGTTACAATGTGGAGCACCAACTCCAATAACTTTTCTAAAGCACCAACTTCACAGGAGCACCAACTCCTCTATTTTTCAAAGTTTCAAAAGACAATTCATGATTTTCAATAATGCCCACTAAAATCTCTGTAATCAAATCAGATATATAAACCTTTTAAACTCTTTTTTCACTCATTTCAAACACAAATGATATCATTATAATAACAATCTGTTTTGTGCTCAAAATCCCTTCTATTCAACCATATAAATTCTTCTCAATACTTCCCATCGAACAATGGCTTAAAGCAATGAATTTATAGAGCAAATAAAACTGAAACCCTTGAGCCAACCTATCAAACTCAAGTTCAAAACAAACACTCGAGTTAGGGTTTCCATAGTAAAAATACAAATTGCAGTCACAAAATAAAACCACATTTTTTCAACTGTAATTTCTTTTTCTTTCCTCTTTCGAAATCACAAATCTGGAAAAGTAATTTTTGTTTTAAAACTAAAAACCAATAACCAGAAATGAAGTAATTCTTCATTCATTTTTTTACCCTGAACTTTATTCTTTTTCATTGCAAAGCAAAGTAAAATAAATTTGTTCGAAACTAAACCAAAGTTTTCTTTTCCTCTTTTACTTTTCATTTGCTAGATTTACCTTCGAAAGATCAAAATAATGCATAGATATTACCTCTGACATGGTGGATTTAACCTGCAAACAAAATCCCTAAATATCTTCATGAAAAACTTCCCAAACTTCCGCTTCCAGCTCAAGCAAAGACCACCAACTATCTTGCCATCCATCAAAGACAAGCATAACTAAAAACCAGATTAGAATACCACAAGCTTACTCAACCTGTGACTAAAATCTCAACATGGCGGCGCTAGGGTTTGGTGTTATTCTTGCAAAAAGAAAAGAGCCTTTGTTTACCCTAAATTCTTTCATTCGAGCCCCAAGACATAATGAATTCCATAAATAACAATACAATCATTTTGAAATCCATTTACAATGGACAAAATGATATTATCCTTGAGTGTCAAATCAATTTCTACTCACATCCACGTGTGATATAATGTTGTCCATGTCATCAAGACTGTCGTTGCCAACATAACAACAATATACTCATTGATGCCAATGATAACACTTCGTTGTCAAAGCTAAGCAACATGTGCTCAAAATAAACCTGAAACCTCATATTAAAGCACTATCAAATGTAATGGTGATCGACTATCTAAGTCGATGTTAATACATCGTATAGAGCCTGATAATTATATATCAAAGTCGACTTAAGTACTATATATCAAAGTCGGCTTAAGTCACCTTGCATATAAGCCTGAGTTTTAATATCAATAGAGTGCATAGTATAGTGGTCATGAAAGCCGACAAATAGATGTATGTCATTTTGACTATTCAAGTCAAGTGATAAATAACCTTAGCAAAGCAATGATTCTCCAAATACTCCCAACTTTAGTGAGCAAGAGCAAGATATTATTAACATATTGTGTGCCAAGTGAGAAATACAATATGCTAAATGTCGATGATAACCACAATGCTCATGTGGACCAATGAATATAGTAAACAATGCACTTCTCCTTAGAATGTATTATGCCCTTTATACAAAAATTAAATGATATGAAAGTGAAGCTTGAGCACAAGATAATGTGTGCTAGTGAAACAATAACTTTCACCAAGAAATACATGAATGTTGTGTGCATATAAATGCAGTTTGGTAAGCTAATGAGCATAAAGACGTCATGAAATCTAAAACACAAATATACCTTCATTAAAATGTCATCACTTGTATGTGCAAGACATCTGCACAGGTGTCAACAAGTTCAGTACCACAACAATATAGAGACTGAAAGTAAATCTGCATCATAATGCTATTCATGAACAAGATATTGAATGCCAAAGACTAAAACAATGTGCCAAAATTGTATATGCCATAATCCAAGATCAACGTGCCAACCAAACAACAGTATGCAAAATTGAACTATGTGTCAAGATACCAATGCCAAAGTACTATGAGTCATAATGCCATGAAAGATACCAACCAATAAAATTTTTTCATCAGACAGCCAAAGAAAGAACGAAGTCAACTTGACTCTAACATATGGGAGGATGAGGATGACCAATTTTTTTTGTCATAGTAGGGGATGGATACTGGGTGTGTTATAAGTAAAGTTAAAGAGAGAGTTGAAAAGGATGTCAATACCAAGTAGATCAATGTTCCCTAGTAGGTGACATATAATAGAACTAACTTTAGAAAAGGAAAAGAAAGGGCTTCTGAAGTTGCTGCTAATTACATGGGGAACAAGTCTAGAAAGGTTTATTACAACTTTGGTTTAATTTCCACCACCTTTGTAATTAATTTTCCTATCTTGAAAATGAAAATGTGGACATGTTGGATATCTGAGTCATGGCTGTGTAGGGGGCTACTTGTAACTTCAATCTTGCTAAATGGGTTAGGAATGAAATCAACAAGATTAATGTTAAAATCAAATATTTTAAAGAGAAATTTTCTAGTCTAAGTAAGGGGTCTTCATCTAAGTTGTTAATTGATAGGATTCTAGATGTGGTGAACTCTACCTCCAACTTCATAAAAGAATGTGACAATCACCTTCAGGGTATGAAAAACTATGAGGAATTCCTTCAAGGCATGGAAAGTAAGGTCAAATAAATTGATAATGATATTAGGAAATTGATGCAACTTAGTCATTATTCCATCATGAATGGTGTGGACTCCCTCAAAGTTCTAATGTAGAAGATAAAATATTTGAGGGAGGAGTAGATGTATATTGGTTAAAAGGGGAAGGATTTTCTTTCCAAAGAAAAGGGTAGAAATGAAACAAGTAAAGAAGGTAAGTTCCCTAGAGTTAGGACATGTGGTACTATGGAAAAAGCCTTTGAGGAGGAGAAGAACAAACTATTATCTATGCCTAACCTACACTACAATGAGGAGATGGATGTGGAGAACACCTTGAATAATATGTAGTAGGCCCTTTACTATTTTTCTACTTTTTTGTTGGTGATCTTTTGTTTTTTTGTTATTTTATTGTTGGACGATTGTTTCTTTTACTATGTCATCTTTATTCTCAACATTATTTTGATGTAAAGGGTTTTGAGTCCATTCAAAACATATTTTTCCCATTAATCAAAACATTTTTTGAGCTTTTAAAACAAAAATAATATTCAAATATTTTGTTTTCCAATTCTTTTCACTAAAATGTGTATGAACTTTGAGAAATGTAAACAACCTATAGTATTTCACTCAAAATTTTCACTAAAATAACTCATATCTAATCCCTAAACAAGGAAAATCATATCTAAAACTATGCAATAAAATTAAAAATATTTGTAATTTTTTATTTAAATTACTAAGGTGTTTAATGTTTAATGGATAAAGTGTAAAGATTATTAATTTTGAAAATGGAACAAATGTAAATAAATAACAAGAAATTGAAATATCCTAGGTTTAAATCATTTTTAAAAATCTATTTTATGAAAATCATAAAATTAGAAGTTTAGGATATGTTTGGTTTACCAAAATGTAGAGTACAGAAAAAGTGATCCTAGATCCAACAAGTCAATAACTAGGATCAACTCCTTTTTTTTTGATTTCACATTCAAACAAAAACCAACTCTTGTTTGATGATTGGATAGCTACAACAAGGGAGAGCCAATATCTTACATTTTTGTTGGGTATGTGCACGATCATGATGGGCGAAAAAGTGGCAATATGATGGGTATGTTGCTGATGAATTTTTTACCCAAAATTGATGAAACAAAAAAGGTTTTTAAAGGAGTTTCTCAGCTTTCCACCAATATAAATTATGCTTTACTTTGAATTTAATAATTAATTATTATTCATTTTCCATTTGAATTATGACTAAATTCCTAATTGATAGGTTGATTGTAAAACATCTATAGCTTTCAAATGGTATGACAATTTTTTGAATCCAAAACATGCATCACATTCTATGCTTCGCATACTATAGGATTAAAAAAATAAAATTGAATTTCATAAGTTTTAGTAGGATTAGAATTGGTCGAGACATCACGAGTTTTATATTTTTTAAAAGTTGTAATAAAAAATTCATAATTAATTATTTACTTGGAAAAAAATTACGAAAAATATGCATCACATCGGGACATGAGTCCTCTACTTATATCTAAAATCTTATAAAAAAATATTATCATTTTATTGTGGTTAGGGTGGTCAGACAGACACCTACTTCTTATTTTTTCCCCAAAATTTAAGTACTCTGCATTGAAATTTCAAATTTTCACCAAATAGATTT
>VDFB02109621.1:0-87280 GCA_007258455.2 Sequoia sempervirens
AGTATGGTAGACTATGTCCCCTAGTTCAGTAGAAATCGCAAAAAGCATTGTCATCCCAGCAAGAGGGTTTAAATTGTCCAGGATCATATTGTTTTGGCTCAAGAAGTTGTATGAGCTTGTGCTATATCAGTTCTTTAAAGACTAATTAAATTGGTTCCCCTAAGGGAGTGAATTCATGTTTTGGAAACTTCCTTTGCGGTCATGGTTGTTGTGTGTTTTGGACAACATTGGCAGTTTGGTCGACATTTTTGGGTGTGTTGTTAGAGGAGTTGTGTCCTCTAAATGTAATGACTAGTCCTACGTGTAGGGTTTTAGCATCGATAATTCCATCATTGGTTAAATTATTGTTTTAGGACCAAAATTTGTTCCTGTCATTAGGGGTGCTTTGAACATTTGGATTTCTATTTGACATCTTGATTTCACCTTTGTCAATGAGAGCCTTTTCAAGTATGATACCCTTTTCTACTAGTTCCACAAAAGAAGTGTAATGGTGTAGTCCTAGGCCACTTCTCAATTTTGAATTAAGGTTTTATAAGAATATGGTGACCTTTTCCTTTTCGGGTATTTGAATAGGGCATCAACTAGCTAGACTCCTCCATCTCTAGAAATGGACATAAGTCTTTTGTTCAAAAAGTCTTTTTGCTAGAGATGGTCATATTGTCCATTTGTTGTTGAAGGGATTGCATTTTTGTTTGTAGAACACCCACTTGTGTCAATGATGTGTTGGTTGTATTGTTGGGGTCTATGTAAGTGTTTTGAAACCCAAAGTTATGTGGCAGATTTTGGTTCAGTGTATGAATGAGGGGTGGATTTTGGTTTGGAATATGAGAGAATAAGTTTTGGTTTGATGTTGGATGATTGGGAATGTGAATTTTTTGCGAAGGATTGGGCTAGTTCCCAAATTGTATGAGAGGTATGTGTCCTATTTGTGAAACCCCTATTTGTGGTATGGCACTAGTGGTGTTGATGTTTGGTATAACATTTGTCATTTTTATGCTAACCTTAGGCCTTTTTATTTCAATATTGGTGCTGAAGGGATTTGATGATGATGCCTCTATGGTAAAATTAAGGCCTTGTGTCATTCTCAATGTACCAAATGGTGATGTATGCACTATTGTGGCACTTTGGGTAGGTACTCCAAATGGTATGGTTGTAGTTACTTGAGGGATAGAGCCACTAGAAGTCATTGTGTTTTCCCTTGGGTAGATGAAGTTTGCAATGTATGAATGTAAAATCTAGGAGGTAATGTGGCACCTTCTACTAATAATTTTTATAAGTATTGTTAGGGATATTGTGCCAAGTATTGATCTACAAAAGAGGCAAATTTTGGGTCTTGATTAGCAATGTCTAAGTTGTTAACTACAACTCATCCTTGTTGGTCTCTAGTGGAAAATTTTCCCAATAAGGTTTTGTATGGTATTGATGTCCCTTGTGGCGGGTTTGAAAATGCATTGATAAAGTCTTGTGGGTCAGCCATATTTTCTCTTTGTTTCCTTTTAGATCTTGTTTCAACCATGCAAGATATGATCAAAATGAAGATGATGCAAAATTATGTCTATGAATGATATGATTTATTGTCTATGTTTTTGGATTTTTTAGATATAAGGAATGAATTATAATGTAACTATGTTTTTGGTCTTCATCTAAAAAAGAGGAAAATTTTGGGTCTTGAGTAGCAACATCTAAGTCTTGAACTACAACTCATCCTTGTTGGTCTCTAGTGACAAATTTTTCCAATAAGGTTTGGTGTAGTCTTGATGTCCCTTGTGGGGGGTTTGAAAAATGGATTGATAGTCTTTTGGGTCAACCATATTTTCTCTTTGTTTCCTTTTTGATCTTGTTTCAACCATATAAGATATTCTCAAAATGTAGATGATGCATAATTATGTCTATGAATGATATGATTATAGTCTATGTTTTTGGATTTTTTAGATATAAGGAATGAATGCTAATGAAACTATGTTTTTAGTATTTTTTGGAAATTAAGGAATGTTAAATGTAACGTGCTAATTAATGTCTAAAATGATGGTGTCCTAAAATGGCTATGTCTAGGTATGCAAAAGTGTAGGCAAGCTTTTAAAGGTAATAAACTTTGGGAGATTTGAGAAGAGGTTACTAACCATCCAGTTTAGCCAATGCTTCAATTTAGTTTTTCAAAGGACCTTTTGTGAGAATAAGACCAAGAGACAAATTGAGTTCCCAAGCTAGACTGTCAAGCTGGAAAAGACTCACAAAAATGACAAAAGATAACAAGTGTGACAAATGACTTGGTTCAACGACAATTTTCCTCGAAGCAAAGGTTTATCCAAAGTATGGAAATTTGACCTATTTTAAAATCTTCAAAGGTTATTTTCCTAAAATTCTAATTGATCTAAAGATAATGAGGACTCCTAAAATGTAACTAAGGTTTGCAATTGGTATGTCTATTGCTATGGCTAAATGTACTAAAAAGGCGCAATGGTGAAAAGTGTAAGAAAATATTCTGGTTTCTGTTCAAAGATCATTGTGAAAGGATAATTAGAGAAATTTTTTGACAGTTTGACCTCAAACTATGACATTGGATTTTTTTTTTCTAATTTTCAAGCAATTGCAGTTCAGATTTAACAAATGCATCGCTTTACAACTGGTTGCCGTTTATGATATCATATGTAGTTTATGGTAGCAGATGCAGTTCTTAGTAGAAGATGTGGTTCTCAATAACCAATGCAGTTCATAATAGTAGATGTGGTTATCAATAGCATATATGGTTTACTATAAATAGGATCTAATTTTTCTATAATTTTTGGAAAAGTTTGTAGGTTTGTTTCAGTTTAAATTTGATCAAATTTTGAAAGAACAAAATACAGTAAAAAAACACTTTGTTTTGGTTTGGCTTTGATATGAAAATGTTTGATTTCAAAAAAGACAAGTATGATCCTATGGTTGGTCAGGAAAATATTTGATGAGCTCCCACTTGGATTTCCTCAACCATGCTTATTCTGAGTGGATGACTTAGGATCTTAATAACACAGGCTCCCCCTTATAGTGCACTCACATATCAGGCTTACCAAGATCCATATTCATGGGTAGTGACATCCTAGGAATTTTTCATCTCTACTAAGAACCGCAAATATGTGGGATGAAGTTAGAGGTTTGACCTCCTGTACGAGAAAATAGAAGGATTTTGGTAATCTAAACAAATGGTTTTTAATTAGGACACCTGTTTAGGTGGCTATGCACGAGGCAAGATTAGCTTTGATAATGAGGTTTCCTATCATGTAGAGGTTGCGATCTATAGGTTTTAATGTACCATGTGGGTATTGAGGGAATCCCTTGTCTGTATAACACATCCACACCTGTAATGCTAAGTTTTCCATTAGCATTCACATTTATATACCGGTTGGGAGTAGTTGGTCTTTAGCTTGTTTCCAGTTTGAGTCGTCTTGGGGTGAGTACTTTTTCCCACCAAGAAATGCCCTCTAGAGTTAATAACAATTTCTCTTACACTTAGGATTATACAAGTGCGCAATGGGAGAGGATACTTTTGTTATTAAATCAAGATTTAATCTAAATAGAAGTGTACAAAAGTACCAAGCATAGTAAGAAATTGTTTATTTTAGGCACCAAATGAAAGGTGATCTAAGCTATATAGACAATTAGTTTCAAACTCCATTCTTCGACAAATGTCCTGCATTATATTTTATTAGTAGTTTTAATTTTAGCCTTCAACAAATGAGAGTTGTAGCTTTAGATCTTAGCCAAAAAAAGTTTCAAAATAAACATTAAATTTATCTTGCCACACATTGTCAACAAATTATCAGTAAACAAAAAATCCTAACCTATTGAACTAAAAATGTAGAAAACTAAAAATTACTTGCAATTTTTTTTTTAAAAACACAAAGCCAGGTAGCTGTATCATGGAATGACAAATGCGGTGCATGGGATGGATTAGATGCGTTGCAAAAATATCAATTGTGGTTGATGTGATGGAAGTTATGGTGCGGTACAATGGATGTGGTTCATGTTGTTGGCGATTGCGGAAAACACATAAAATCCTACAAAATTTGCATAAAATTTGTCCTTCACATCGAGTTCACTAGATGTAGAACAAGGAAAATTCTAGGATTAGCAATACAAAGTGTAAAGCAAACTAAACCCAAGCTAATAATGAAGAACAATGGAAGATAAAAACATGCATAAATGAAATATCTCAACAAACAAAAGCAATTCCATGATTCACCTCCATTACCCTTCTCCATTTCGCTATAGTATAGTAATTGCCCTCAAATTTTAATTAAGTATGCAAATATGGCCTCATGACAATGATATTAGCAAAATATCGAAGATTTCTAAAGTTGCTTCCAAAATTCATTAGATTTTTGGAGGAGTAAAAAAGGTAGAGGTAAAGCCATTTTATAGAAGTAATATTTGAATGACAGGCTGAGATTGAAAGATAATTAATTGATGATCAAGATTAAAATATGTGACATGTAATAGGGTTAGGGTTAAATTATTGTAAGTGATAAAGCATGAATGGTGGAGATTAAATTAAATAGTAATTTAATCATTGGTGGAAATCAATTGAGACAAAGAATGATAAAGATTGCATGTAGAAGATAAGATCAAGATGAAGTGATCAACATAGAAAGACTATTTGTTAGAGAAAATCAAATATTATCTAACTAGATAATTGAATGATCAAATTTTATATAGACTTAAGTGATAAATGACTAATTAGATAACAAAGAGATTATCTAATTATAGAGGAATATGATATAGATAAATCCTATTGAATTAAATGAAATAAATAAAGATTTATTTAATATTAGAGAGAAAAGGTTAAGGAATAATTAAATAATTAAAGAGATTATTTAATTATAGTTGAAAGTGTCATATAAATTAATTAAATAATAGTTTATTTAATTTTAGAAAGAAGATAGATTTAATTAGCGACGTAATTAAATAAATAATATTTATTTAATTAATCAAGAAAGAATAAAGGTAAGAATGAATTAATTAAATAATTAAAGTTATTTAATTAATAGAGGACATATGAATTTATAAAATAATTAAATAATTAACATTATTTAGTCATGAAAAACAAAGATAAAAGAATTATGAAGAAATTAAGGGTCACAGGCCTAGGACAATTTCTAGTGTCTACAACACATGCAATAAAAAAAGTATATGATTAATATATATCATATAAAACATTCATCCAATCTCAAAAGAGATATTGGCACAAATACAATCAATTTTACAATATCTCATTGGGAAAACTCACCAATGTCTCATCACCAATCGATATTAGGAAAACTCATTGATATCATACAAAGTCCATTATCCTTGGGAAAAATCACTAATAGCTGACCAAAAAAATCACATGGAAGGGAAAGTATCATGTCCTTCAGGTACTACACAACTACACTAGGATTAGATAATACATAGCAAGAGAGGGAATTACATCACATATACTCATGTGGGATTCAATGTAGAATTGAGTATCCTCTCATATAGATGGAAGGGTACTTAATCTTACAATTATTAAGCTCCTTGAGTAGGTTGTTTTCCTTGATCTTCCTTAGCTTGTACGAGAACTCAAGGAATGTGAGGGATATCCATTATCTTGGTTAATTAGTTACCCATATTTCATTATTTTTCACTTGTTAGTCTAAAACTCCCCACACCGTGATTACCTACATACAATAATCACGTCATAAAATTTATTTTCTCAAAAAAATGAAAACATAATATTAAAATGATCCTTATAAAAAAACCATTAAGGAGACTCAATTTACCCCAAAATAAAGAATTCATAGTTCACTTTTAAATTCAAATTTTCAATAACATTTTGAATGCCAAAAACCAAAATTTGCATGAAAACTCCATTAATGGAGCTTCAAATTTTCTATTTTCTAAAAATTCAAAAAAAAGGAACCCCTTTTGCTCAACACAACACAAGAACCATTTTATGACATAAATTTGATTTTCAATTTTTTTTTCAAAATTTAGGCATTGTGAGTTACAGTTTGGAATTTCTCAAAATTTACAAAAATAAAATTTACTTCTACATGCCTTTTGAATTTTAAATTAGATTTAGGCGTGCTAATGCTCCACCAATCACATACTAAATTATCAAAATCTAAAACAATAAACAATGGAGAAAAAATGAATAACTTACCTCAAATTTTATAAAATAAACATTCAACCTAAACACCACACACATAGCAAGGGAGAGAATATTCCAATCCCACACAAATTCATATACCCATTCCTATTTCATTGCTTCAAATCCCATCCAATTTCATTCACAAATGCATTCCCAATTTAATTTTCAAATTTTTACAAGAAGAGGGTTTTTGAGAGCCTATTTTCCCCAAAACAATAATAATGAATAAAATCCCAATTCCTTTTTCCCTTTAACCCATTTCGTTTCCCATTATTTTTCTAATTTTTTTAAATTTTAAATTCCAAAAAAATACATTTAACAAAGAAAAAAACTTATCTTCATTCATTTACAATTATTTAACAATATGATTAAATCAAACATAAATACACATTCCCACCCCAAGAATTTTTTGAGTTTTATTAAATTACTATATTTTCTCAAACTTTTATGAAAATGACCCTTAGACATAAGAAAAATCTTTTAACTCATCAAGCATTCTTTTATGTTCAAAAAGGTAAACTAAGATATTATTTAAATATTTAACTTAATCTGATTTCATCATTAAAATATGGTTAATCATGTAAATATGCAATTCATTAATTAGTTTTATGAAAAAGCATGAAATTTGGAAATAATTTAAATCAAGCATATATTGGCATTTCACAACACAGGGATTCAAAAATAATTCCTAACTCGGATCCAAGTTCACATAAGGTCAAACATGACACATACCATACTCAATTCAAGTATGATTAGGGAATGGATAGGGAGGCCCAATGTGACATATTCAAATTAACCATCATGGGGGAATAACTCAACCTTGTGTACCCATGTGGAGAAAAAACCCTATACCTGTAACCACTCAATGTGTGTCAAGGGTACCTGCTCAATGTATACATAGCCGAAGCACAACATAATCACCCAATGAGGTACAATATCATATAGCATAAAAGTAACATCCATTATATAACTCATTCCATTTGCACATCAATAATGAGGTCAACATTTAATTTCAACATATATAATGAACTTTCTAAATTGAAGCATACTGATATAACCAAGCATATAAATATAAAAAATACCAACCGACATGCTGAGGAACCTCATCTCAAACATGTGATGGTTCATACACATCAATAAAATCCATAATACAATCACCACACAAATAAAGAGAAAACATGAAGTTGAGCCACCAATCCCACAACTACAAGTTGCAAATGGGAGGACACTATTAAATTCTTATAAAGAGCTAAATTGATGAAGGAGCATCCTTGGTTGTAAAGCAATCCTGTATCAACCAATTTTTTTTTCTTTCATCTCATTCAGTCGTTGTCTCAGTATTTCATTCTAAATTTCACCACATTATCATTTCTTAGCTCACAGAGTAGGATATAGCATCTAAACATGAAGATATATTATATATCTAGATTTTACATCATTTGTATTTGTCTAATGAAAGTTATCACTCATAATCTCATTGCAATTACCAGTTAAAGAATTTAGGGACGACTTGGTCCATATTTCTTAATGTAGACCTATTCCAAATTATGTGGAGCTTAATAGGACATCATACGAGATTTTGGTTCCAATGGGATCTATCTTGGAGATTTGTAAGCCATCTATTTTTGTGAAGGATTTATTTTTCATATTTTGAGGACAACATTCATATGTGATCATTCATCAAGTTATGAACCCTTGTGGTGGGCACAAATATTTGTTGTAGCTTGAGAAGATTATTTAAGACCATTTTAATTCATTTTAGATCACTAGTTAGTTATTCATGAGCAGTTAGATACTTAGATTTCACATTAACCCTTTGAGGGACTATAGTAAGGGTTCTAGCCAATTGTGGTGCTGAATTCCCTTGCAGAAAGGTTGTGAGCCTTGGATATTCATGCATGAGGTATATATTGCATTTAATATTATCAATTAAATAAAGATTCATATTTGCATATCATTTCCTTGTGTTATTTCTGTTGTGTTGACTCTAAGCTGCATAGTTTGGATTGTTCTTTCTAAACCCTCCTATCATGACTGCACCAACTAGTATCAGAGTGAGCTTGTGAGTCCTGAAGGAATTTCTTGAGGTGGATAGATTGCTGAATTGAGGTCGATTGCATGTGTTTCCAACTAATCACTGATTGTGAGGTAGTTGAAACCCTTGTAGCCAAATTAATAAATTGAGGTAGTTGCATTGAGTTGAAGGGGAGAGATGCCACTAAGGAGAGCACCTGCTAAGAAAAATGTTGCTAGAATCATGGATTAAATTTTGGAAATGATGCATGAGATGCGAGTCCTACTAGATGCAATAGAATAAAAAAGAAGGAGAGGCCTAAACCCTGAGCATGACTCAGATGAAAGTGATAATGAAGAAGATCATGTTGCAAATCAATTTGCAAAAGCCCTAGATGATGAAGAATAAGAATCAAATGAAGTGAAGATGTTGAAAGAAATTTCAAAGATTGGAAGAAAACTTAGAGTTGAAATTCAAAATTATGTTGGAAATTTGAATCCTGAAGAATTGAATGATTGGATCAATGAAATGGAGGAATATTTTCAATATGAAGAAATTGAAGACCTAAAAATAGTCAAATTTTCAAAAACAAAGCTGAAAGGTCATGTTGCTTTATGGTGGGAAGAATTTTAGTTGGATAAAAACATAATATGAAAATATAAGATCATAAAATGGGATAGAATGGTGAAAAAATTGAAGAACCAATTCATACTAGCAGATTATGAACTTGAATTGTTCAAGATATTGCAAAACCTGAGATAAAAAGAGAGATCTGTGAATATACTAAAGAATTCTACAAGATAATAAAAAAATGATCATAGTGAAGCAAGTAAAGAGAAAGTGGTTAGATATATCAATGGAATGAGAACAAAAATTCAAAAATAATTGAGCTTGGTAAAGATGACATCAGTTGAAGAAGCTTATAAATTTGCATTGAAGGTGAAACAGAAGTTGAACAAGAAGTTTGAATAGAGACAATGAAATGCAAAAGGAAGATTCCAGAGGAGTGGACCCCAATCCAGAGAAAGAAGACCTCATGTAGTATAGAACAAAGATGTGAAACCCTACCACAGTGAAGAAAACAACACCAATTTGTACTATAGTGGAAGAGAAGATAGAAATTTATACTATAGTGCCAAAGAAGGGCATAATTATTACTACAATGATGGATTCTAGAGAGATGGAGTATTTTAGAGAATACCATTTAGAGGAACCTATTTCAAGTGTGGAGGTGAAGAACATAGAGAATTTGAGTGTCACCAAGGAGGTACTGAAAAGAAACCTGAACATATCAAAAGAGTAGCCGATGTGGATGAAAAACCCATTGAATCCCTTAATTCAGTTGGGAAACCAGAGAAATTTGAATCATTGGTGATGAGAAGAGATTTGATGATTGAAGAAGTGACTGAGGAACCACCACAAAGGAAGAGTCTATTCAGAATCACATGTAAGTCTGGAGGAAAGGTATGTAAAGTTATCATTGATCTAGTATTGATAATATAGTTTTATAGGAGATGGTAACCAAGTTGAAATTGGGGAGATTGAAACATCCAAACCCCTATAGGATATCATGGATTCAAGATGAGAATAAGATATTGGTGAATGATAAATGTTTGGTAAAATTTCATATTGGATCATATAGAGATGAAGTATTATGTGATATCATGCCTATGGATGCATGCCATTTACTATTAGGAAGACCATGTAAATATGATAAGAAAACAATTCATGATGGAAGAAGGAATATTTATACTGTGACTTCAAATGGAAAGAGAATCAAGTTGATGCCTTTATAGGAGGGGGAGAAAATTGAAGTTTGTGGTACTGCCATATTATGTTTGGTAGATGGAAGGAAATTTTTGGATGGATTGAGGCAAGAGAATATGTGTTTTTCATTTATTCCAAAGAAAAGCAATGGTCTAGAGGTAGAGAATCCTACCATAAAGGATGAATAAGTAGTAGAACGATTAGCATAATATGAGGAAATCATGTCAAAGTATGTACCAGATGGTTTATTTCCAGTCAAGAGTATCAATCATCATATAGATCTAATATATGGGGTGAGTTTTCCAAACAAGGTAGCACATAGAATGAAACCTATAGTGTCAAAAAATTTCGTTAGTGACATTTTTCCCACTTGTTTGGGCCCTCCTTATGAAATTAGGCTTAAGGATGCCTTGAATTAATGTTGTAATGCGTTTAACATGGTCACATTAGGTCTTGGGCCCTTGTGAACTAATGAATTTAAATGTTACCTTGAAAAAGTGTTGTAACCCGCTTTCACACTTTTCTAAGGTTTTATTAATTAACTGAACCTAATAAACCTCCTTTTAACCAAAATGTACCTTAATCCTACCTTATTTGGAGTGTTGTAAAGTGTTGTAACACACTTTCATAGCTTTCTAGGGTTGTCATTAATATTTGGGCTTCTTTATGCTTTAATTAGCCTTATTTTGCATCCAAAAGCCTCATTTAATACATCTTTTCAAGGATATTCTCACAAATAAACATTCAATAGAAATTCAAGTGTTTTCAGATTGTATGGCCTATATTTAGTGATCTAGGACTCATTCACCACCTTGGGTAAATGAGTCCCACCTAGGTTTTTGGGTCCCACAATTGGTTTCAGACCTTTCTAAGCATTTTTAAAAGTTGTCCCATAAATTATGCTTAATGGGACTCATTCGCCACCTTGGGTGAATGAGTCCCATATGGCCCAAAATTAAAATTAATTTAGATTTTTGGCAGGATTTTATCCTCCTAGATATGATGTTGGCTTTTAGTGTTGTAATTTTGGGAATTCTTACATAATTAAGTATAAATACAAGGTTCTCTCACTTATTTTCACCTAAGAATTTTGTGAGAGAATTCATAATAGTAAATTAAAGTTCACAATATCATTCAAGTGTTTGCAAGAGAATTCAAGGGAAAAAAAATTCATCAATTGTTGTAGCAATCCAAGATCCATCATAATGTCAAGGTTATCAAGCATCAAGCATGTTATTGATCTAGTGTTGTGATGTAGCATTGAAGATCCAAGATCAAGCATTATTCTACACCTATTTTCAAGATCAAGATCTACATCCTTCATGGAAATTTCATGTTGAGTTGTAGATTTACAAGACATCATTTACAAGGTATCTTTCAAGGTATCATTGTTCATGTTTCATTGTTTCATCATTTGGTTTAATTAGCTAAACGAGGTTTGACCAAGGCAAACCCCTATTTCCTAACAATCAACACTTTCTCTCTCTCTCTCTCTCTCTCTCTCTCTCTCTTTGTGTGATTGTAGATATAGGCATCTTGGAGCATCAAGGACCTTTGTATATTAAGTTACAAGATTGAGAATTTTTTTTGGAATTGTCCCCTTATTTAAAAGGTTGCTATCTTCACTAAAAAGTCCCCTACAACCCTGAAACTAGAGTTTCAAATCCAAAAATAAAGAGGAATAGAAAGAGTAGACATTGAAGACCAAATTAAAACTTTGAAGCTCTAGGAAACCCTAATTGGACTCATTCATTTTGAGATTTTTACTATTTTAGATACCCTTTTTCGAGAAACTTGTTCCTTTACTAAAACCCAGATCTAGGAATGGTTCGCCTAGACTAGAAAATGAATCCCAGAAGGCCTAAATTTCAAGTTATTCAACATTTCAGGCCTCCATTCAAGCTCTCTCAGGTTTCTAGGTGTTCCTCTATACTTTTCTAGTTTTCTATTTTGATTTATTTGCATTTATAGTTCATTTAGCAAGGTTTTATGCATCATTAAGTTCAATAATTAGATCTTTCATTTCATACATTTTTCCAAGCCCTAGCTTGGTAGTGACACCCTCATTAATATCTAAATATACCCTAGGACAACCCCTTAGTAGATCTCTCTCTCCCATTATCATCATTTGATTGAGATCTCTAGGGCATCCTTGAATATGGAGTATAAAAAGCTTGTTTCCTTAGTCTTAAAACCCTAGTGAAAACAAAATTATATACTACATTTTGGTGAACCTGCATTTAGAACCTCATAATTTTGATTTGGAGTGCATCATCCTCCTAGATCTAGCTTGCATTAACATTGCATTAGAGTTTGCAGTACTTAGTTAATTGACACTCTAGGGTTTCAAATTTTTGCATTAGTGAAAGTGCATATAGGTTGCATTTTTACATCTCGAATCATTGAAAAACATCTAAAAATTGCATTTGTATTTAAGTTACAGATCATACAAACCAAAAAGTATAAAAGTCACTTAATTTCTTTTGAAAATTTTGAAAAAAACCCTAATTGGGAATGATTTTCCCCTCTCGGCGAATCAGTCCCAATCTAGATTTTAAAATGCCTTTAATAACATTAAAAAACTCATTTTTGTGCTTCCTAAGCTTGTTGGTAACTCTATAAGAATGAATTTTCACTCGAGGCACAATTCCCATTTTTTCCCTTATACGCTTTAGAAAACCAAAGTCAAAGGCTTAAATTTACTTAAGCTCGCTGTTAGCAATCCATGTGGAGCCTATTTTGTGTGTTGGTGGAGGTGTTTCTATCAGGGACACCTACATGGTGCACAAATGTCCACGCGACATGCTTACGTTCTTGGTAGATTCCTGTGGCTGAGCCAACATAGGCATTACTCTTCCCATTAGTAGCGAAGTTGTAATGCCTCCTTCAGACAACTGACTTGAATATGGTTGTTTCCTTCCTCATTCCTTCATATTCACTCCTTGAACTTGCATTCCAACTCTTCAACAGATCAATCATTCATTCTAGCATTCTCACAAGCTCACTTTCACTCACTTCCAAGCATTCCAAGCATTCCATTGGAGCAATATCACACTTCATCAACTTGGTAGAGCACATTTGGGACCACACCATTCACAATAGAGGCTTGAGTTCCTCTCATTTCTCCCCTAAGAATCCTTGAGTGCTCTTGGTGGAGGTGGTAAGCTTCCCTCTCCTCTCCTCTATCATTTGGTGGGTAGCATAGTACTATTTTGTAGTGCTTTTGATTTCTTTAGTATTTATTCTTTATCTCATTCTTTTGGCTATCCGTGGCGGTGAAAACACCTAAATAGGGGTTTTACTAAGGCAGGCCCCTATATAGCCCCCAACATTTTCTCTCTTGTTGTGTGTAGGAAGACACACTCTGTGGAGCTAGTTGGAAAAAAGGATCTACGAGATCATCTTTGTCACCTTAGATTTGGTATATCTACTTTATCACCTCTATTTGCACTTCTCATATTTCATAATATTGTTTTGTTCTCTTAGAAGTTGTTAAGCTAGGATATTAGTCATTTTAGAGAATCAAACCTTGTCTTTGCTGTAATCTAACTGTACAGACTACAACACACTTTTGAGATGCCAGTGCACTACGCTGTCATTCGAGGTACACACCGATTTCCTTAGGAAGAGAGCTTCCCAAGGCATAGAGTTGAACTCAAAAACTGACTCGCCTAGCCCAATCTTAAGACTTAGGATTGACAAGTGGTTGTAGGATTCTATAATCCTTATCATTCTCACCCTCATACCTTAAACATTGCATTTAGCTAAGGTAAGTTAGGGCAGCCTCTCACATCTTGACCCTCTATGACCTGGGGTCTTGCACGCGGTGGTCCCCCTCTCTTACATTTTTGGTGAGCCTGATGTGAACCAACATTTGTTCATCTATCAGTGTTGATGCTTCCCTTAGTTACTTCACAATTGTTGTGTTCTTGAGTGTTGTGAAGGTTTATGAGCATCACAACCTAGTCCATAACTTTTCAGCATATTGTGAGGAGAAGTGTACGACACCTTCCGATGGATAGAACAAAGGTCTCACTTGGTCTCTTTGTGGGCCTCTTCTCTGGTCCCACCATTAGTTTAGCTGTGTAGGAGTAGGTGTTGAGAAGTGAGATGGTATTCACTAATGAAACCGATCATGTTCCCACTCCTCTTGTGTCCCCCACACCATCATCGGTGGATGAGCATGAGGCCATTCAAATCCTTGTTGAATATGTGTCTACCCTTACAAAGGGGTTGGGTGACATTGAAAAACATTTCAAAATAAATCCGAAGATGGCTAGATCCACTCAGGTTTTTAGTGAACTAAAACATATGATGGATAAAGACTGAACAAGCGTAGAGCTTCTAAGTAGTCTCTTCAATATCGCCAAAGTGTGCACCTGTTTGAGCAACTCTAGTTTTGCACAAGGAGTCACCTTGGAATAACATGAGAGACAACTAGGAGTATCAAAGCCTCCCACCTCTATCTACATGGCCAATGTGGTCCCTTCCATTAGTATCCCTTTTGTCCCTAAGCAACCAGAAACTATCAAGGTGAATAATCTCCCATTGGGCTTTAGCTTTACCCCTTTTGTCACCTCCAATGGTGGATGTCTTGGAAGAATAGGTGGTGGAGGCTTTGGTAGTGGTAGTGGATTTGGTAGTAGAGGTGGTGCTAGTAGAGGTGGTTCTGGAAGAGGTTGTGGTGGTAGTTCTGACAAAGGCCCTACTAGTGGTGGTGGCTCTAGTGGAAGTCACACCAGTGGTGGTTTTGGAGGAAAAATTGGTAGTGGCTCTAGAGGAGGTTCCTCTAGCCCTTTATCTTCTAACAAACCTATTATGAACACTCTACTTTAGAATATGGGTAAGATGTAGAGTTTGTTATAGAGAATTTACCAAGCCTCTACCCAAACTATTTTCCATCCTTTCTTCTAACATAGCCCATTGTTGGTTGCCATCTTGAAAACTCCCTTCCCTTAGGGAATGGAGATTCCTAAATTTGAGAAGTTTGGTGGTAAATGGGATTTGAAAACACAGGTGTCTACCTTTAATTCCCTCTACACTTAATTCTTCCATCATGATGCCTTGATTAATAAACTATTTCCCCAATATCTCAAGGACACAACACTCGAGTGGTACTGATCCTTACTTGATAATTCTATCTTCTCATTTGACCAACTTGTTAATCAATTCCTTAGATAGTTCCAAGCTAACATCAGGCCAAAGATGACCTTCTCGTATCTCATTTGATGTAAGTAAGGAGACAATGAAAAAATTATTGATTTTATAGTGTGTTATCAAGCGCTTCTTTCAAAAATTTCATATCAACTGCTCAATTTTGATGTAAAAAAGGTGTTCATAGGGAACTTACAAAGGCCTTGGAAAGAGAAGTTCACCCTTATGAAATATCCTTCTTTTTCAAATTTATGTGTAGCCTTACAAGAATACCAATAGACGGTTGCTCAATTTGGGAGATCTTCCTCGTGCTCCCGTTCTGAAGGGAAATCCATCATATCAATCTCTGGAAAGGGTAAAGCTGTTGTCGATGACAATGGCCTCAAACACAACCAAAAATTCATGAAGTTGTCTAAATCTTACATTTCCATCTTGCAATTTTTTTTGAAGGATAATACCATAAATCTACTAGCACCTAAACCTGTTAAGGAACCCTATCCTAATTGGCACAATGGGAGTGCTTACTGTCAGTACCATCATGTTAATGGAAATGATACTAAACATTTCATGTAGTTGCATCATGAGATACAAGAAAACGTCGAGGATGGTACCATTCATCTCGATCGGAACAAACAAAACACTAACAAATTAGTGGTGAAAGCTAACAATGAGTTGCAGATATACATAGACCCATTTCTGCCACATTCTGCTAACATGATTATCAATCCCACTGATTCTGTTCCTCAACCTAAGGCCTATGTAAACATGGTCATGATAACTTCTATTTTTCCACCCACACTTAATTCAATGGATATTACATTTACAACACAAGATCTACCCTTAAACAACAAGCCTTCACCTCTTTACATTCCTGCTCGTGTCAATGGCAACATTGAGATGGGAGTCTTGATAGACCCCATGAGCCATGTGAATGTTATCACTGAAGAAACCTTAGTATTGAACTCATTGCAAAAATAAAATTATAAAGAAATAAAATATACCATCCATACTCACAATGGTATGAATCTAAAACCTTATGGCTCAATCACTTTGTTCATCCTAGTTGAACCTAGGACTATTGGCATGGTCTTCGACATTATTCCAAAGTTGGACTTGTTCAGATTAAAGCTAGGAATTCCTTGGATAGCTTCCATGAACGGGGTCACCTCCGTTATTCATAAGTGTCTAAAGTTATTCCATGAGGGTGTTGTGCATGTAGTGCATGACACCGGGTATTAGCCTTTGGTATCTCGTGGTGGGTATTCATTGGATCACTTTTGGCCCTCTCTGGTTGGTTTGTTTCCACCAAGGATGAACCTACTTTACAAAAAATATATAAAGTATAAAAATGGAGGTAAAGGGGAGCCAAAGCTGACCCTTCTTATAACAAAAAGACCAATCACCTCCTCTTCCCAAGATGAGAAGAAGGAGCACATGCTTACAACTACTCCTCCAAGAGATAAAGGGAAGTCCACATCGACCCCTTCTCCTCCCCACAAAGGTAAAGAGAAGGCTATACTGTCTGCTCCCTCTTCCTTGAAGAAAGAGGGGAGGCCCATAATGGATCCCTCTCCTTCTCATAAAGGTAAAGAGAAAATGACCTTTTCCCAAGCTCCCCATCCTCTCCCCTTTCCTGGGAAGAGTATTGGATGAGTAGGCCTGATGGCTATCCTTTGAGTCCTATGATTCCTCCTTGGCATAGGCCCAAGATTAGAATTCTAGACCTTCTGAATGAATATCCATGACCATGCTACTACTCCTAGAGAATTCAATCCATGGCCTTCTACTACTCCTACTCCCAAGGAAATGAGTGGAAAGAGGCCTGCTGCCAAGGCTCTGGAGTTGACTCCTATTGCTCCTCATCCTACTCCCCTTGCTCCTATATAGAAATCCATTCCTCTACTTGAAACGACCATAGTGGATGTTCCTATGGTCAAGAAGGAACCTCCCATCCCTTCATAAGCTCTGGATCCTACCTCCAACAACCATAGAAACCTCCTTCAACATGAGCATAAGCACTGGTGAAAATCTCTCTTGGTTGAGTAGGATGCCTGACAATAGAAGGAGGAAGGAATGACTACTCCTATTTCAAGATCTCTTGTATTGTCTCCTTGCTCCCTTCCTATTCCTCTTTAGTTTGATCTACTCCCGGCTTCTGTTGCGAGCACAAATATGCCTAACCCTAAATGGGTATAGGTGTCTATCTCTCCTTTAGTGGAGCCACCTTTGCTAATGTCCATTCAAGGTATTCAACCCTTCCCAAAGCCTATGGATATGGTTAACACTTAAATCATATCCATTGTGGTTCTTTCCTCCTCCTTCTCTGCACCTCTAGCTTCATCTATGAGGAGTTCATCTCCTCCCATGAAGAAGGAGGAAGAGGCTGGTCCTTCTGGAAATGAAGGACTTAATTCTTCACAAGGTGGCCTCATGATGACTTGTTTTGTCCTTGTGATAGAACCAATCCCATCTTCCCCTAAGTTTTTCACTACTCCCAAATCATTTAGCAAGCTTAATGGTGGATCTTAGGCACATCCTACACCATCCGCTGAGAAAAAGCATGATGCTCCCACAGGATGCATGTTTAATTCTGTGGATGAAGTCCCAGCCTTGTCAGGGATCTTCACAAAATCTCTGACCTTGAATCCACAAGAGCTTGGTGGAGGGGACTTTGAGGGGCTCTCTTCCTTGGCCCTTATTGCGGGAGGCCCTGACACCCCTCCTCTTAATATTCCATCCTTACAGGCTTTTCCTCCTTCCCCTTATGAGGATCTAGATTGGGAAGTAGAAAACCTCTTGGATGATCAGTGTTATGAGAAGGTCACCTTTTCTTTATCTTGTGTGTGTGTGTTTTTTGATGTTTTCCTCCCTACTTGTGCTATGTGTGCCTAGATGACCCTCATCACCCTTGATGGTGCTTGGATACATGCATGGTTTTTGTGTTGTAAACCTTCTTCTATTTGTACCATCATTCTTCCATGTTTGTACTAAATTTTTGATAAATTGGGGATGATGCAAAGGATTGGGGGAATTTAGGATTCCCTTCCATGTTCACCCAATTTTTTATTTTTACCTTGTTTTCTATGTATTCTTCTTGATCTAGTTGGGGATTGATGATATTTGACCTTGCATTGTGGTTACCTATTATTATATGAGCTCATACATATTTGAGCATGCTAAACCAGATCCCCCTATGTCCTTTGTTTGTATTTTTATTTTCCCTTCTACTTTATTTTTATCTTTCTCTCTTCTTTTCTTGATTTGTCCCTTCTATGTGTGACAATCATCTTCTTTAACACTTTGATTTTGAGAAAATGAATTTTTTGCCAATGAATCTTTTCTTGGAAGTCTTTACAACATTTTTTCCTTAGAATTGCATTCTCAACTTGGAACCCTAGTAGAATGTGTTTCCTTCATCATAGGTTCATAAAGAAAGGACATGAAGACCTTCCTCCAAAGTGGGAACAACTTTGACCTCCCCTCGTGTGGGGGCATGACCTTGCTTTCAAATTCCTTGATGAAGTGAACATCTTTCAAAAGGATTCCTTGATGATGAATCATTCTAAGAAAATAGTTGCTTTTGAATTGCATGTCCCTTGAGTGAACCCCCCTTCTTCACGACGAGTTCCCTAGGGACCCTTTCTTCAAAATCCTTTGTAACAAATGGAAATTTTCACATCTAAACTAGGGGCAACCCGACTAGGCTCATTCCATTCACCCTTTCACATCTAGCTCAGGGGCAGCTTGACTAGACCCTACCTTTCAAACTTCATGTCCCTTGAGTGGATCCCTCTCCTTTTGAAGGGTTCTCGAGGGACCCCTTTGAATGTTTTTTGGTCTATGTGATCGACTGCTTTAGACATGTTCTATATGTGGGTAGACATGTTTCCACTTTAGACATGTTCTATTTGCGGGTAGATGTGTCACTACTTTAGACACACTCTATTTGCAAATAGACGTGTCATCGCTTTAGACATGCTCTATCTGCAGGTCGACATGTTGCTACTTTAGAAATGCTCTACCTATAGGTAGACGTGTCACCACTTTTGAATTGTTCTATCTATGGTTAGATGTGTCATTGCTTCCTAACTCTACGAAGTTTGCTTCCTTGGGGCTTCGTCCATGCCAGAGATATTGGGGGTTGCCTCCTTGCAGGTCGATAGGCCTATAAGATGCTTTGTTCCAATTTCATAGCTCCGAGTAGCTATGGAGTCCTTCACATCTCCCACACCTTTGAGTACTCCAGACCATGTACTACTTCCTTGATAGTTCATGTATACTTTTCTAACCCTACTCTCTTCTTGATCTACTTTACCGAGCACTCATCAAACTTATGCTCGCTAAAGTGGGGGAAAAATGTATAAGAGCTAATTTCCACCCTAGATGCAATTCCCCTTTTTACCCTTATACACTTTAGAAAACCAAAGTTAGAGGCTTAAATTTACTTAAGCCCACTTCTGGTGGTCCACGTGGAGCCTATTTTGTGTGTCGGTGGAGGCGTTTCTGTTAGGGATGCTCACATGGCAAGTAGAAGTCCGCGTGATGTGCTTATGTCCCTGGTAAATTCCTACGATTGAGCTAGCATAGGTTTTACTCTTCCCATTGGCAAAGAAGTTGTAATGCCTCCTTTGGCCAACCAACCTGAATATAGCCATTTTCTTCCTCATTCCTTCATATTCACTCGAACTTGCATTCCAAATCTTCAACAAATTAGGCCTTCATTCTAGCATTATCATAAGCTCACTTTCACTCACTTCATGGCATTCCATTGTAGTAGTATCACACTTCATGAACTCAGTAGAGCACATTTGGGACCATGCCATTCATAGTAGAGGCTTAAGTTCCTCTCATTTCTCCCTCAAGTAGCCTTGAGTGCTCTTGGTGGAGGTGGTTATCTTCCCTCTCCTCTCTATCATTTGGTGGGTAGCATAGTACTATTTTGTAGTGCTTTTTTATTTCTTTATGTATTTCTTCTTTATCTCATTCTTTTGGTTGTCCGTAGCGGTGGAAACACCTAAACGGGGGTCTGACTGAGGCAGGACCCTATACAACCCCCCAACATTTTCTCTCTTGTTGTGTGTAGGTGGACACACTTTGTGGAGCTAGTTGGCAAATAAGATCTTCTACAAGATTGTCTTCATCACCTTGGATTTGATATATCTACTTTATCACCTCCATTTGTACTTCTCATATTTCATAATATTGTTTTGTTCTCATAGAAGTTGTTACCCTAGGTTGTTAGTCATTTTAGAGAATCCAACCTTGCCTCTGCTATAATTTGACCATATAGACTATAGTGCACTTCTAAGATGCTAGCATGTCAAATTTTCATTCAAGGTTCGTGCTAATGTCATTAGGAAGAGAGCTTCTTGAGGCATAGATTTGGACTAAAAAACTGACTCACCTAGCCCCACCTTAAAATTCAGGATTGATGAGTGGTTGGAGGATTCTATAATCCTCATCATTCTCACCCTCATACCTTAAACACTGGATTTAGCTGAGGTAAGTTAGGTAAGCCTCTTGCATCTTGACCCTCTATGACCTAGGGTCTTACACATGGTGTTCCCCTTCCCTTACAATAATATATACTATAAGTTTGGAAAGTTTCGTTAACATCTATTTTATGCATCTAGGTCAAAAACACCAATTTAGGGTACTCATTTTTAAAATCATTTCAATTACAACAATCATCAGAGATGAAAATTCTCACATTTATGAAACTTTATATAATATGGATAAAAGAACTTTCAACTTTTGCATATACAATGTTTACATTTATAAAATTTTGCAAAATTTTGATAAAAGTAATTTTCATTTTGGGATATACATTGTTTGCATTCTTAAAGTTTTGCATACATTGAATAATTTTTTTTTCATCTTTGGATACATATTGTTTACATTGTTGAAACATTTCATGAGATGGTTAGAAGTTGTTTTCATTCTAGGTCAAACAATGTTAGTGTCTTACATATCTAGGAATGATAGGAAGAAGTTCATATCCCCACCCTATGAAAGTGTTTTAGAGAAAAATAATACAACCTTGGACATTCCTAGCAATCATGTTCATTCTTCTCCTAATATCTCTCTGATTGGAAAATAAGATATTTCAGTGTATTTGGAGAATCCTAGTTGTTTCTCTCCTTCTACCTCTCTTATTAGGTAATAAATTGATGAGCAAGAAGAAACAACTATAGGTAATCATGATAATAACATAACACAATAATAAACCATTGAAACTTCAACTAACCTATATTCATCTCCCAACATATTCTCCTCTTGAGATATAACATATTTTAGAGGATGAAAGTGTATGTAAGGAAGATATGTTGGTGTTGTATGATCAAATATTTAAGGTCTATAACAACCCTCTTTATGATTCTTCCCCTAGCTATCCTATCTTAGAAGACATTATGGAACAAAGGCATGAAAATTTAGATAACCATGGAATTCACATTTTTTCTCCTTCTAGCATCTCTCCTAGTCGTGAAGATGATACTTTGATGTTAGAAGATATAATCGATGAAAGTCATGGGGATCCTAATTTCCTCCCTTCCCCTAGGAAAAAAAAATTATTGAAAAAGAGAATGCCATCACTGATAAACAAGACAATTCAACCATCGAACATTCCCCTACTTGTGATGAAGTCATTTTAGAAGAACCAATCCTTAAATTTCATGAACATTTGGTTTGTAGTTCTCCTAAAAACTCTCCTCCTAGGGAGGATATCATGGTGCAAGACAATGACAATAATAGCGATGTAACTTCCTTGGATTATGGTGAAAAGGTGATTCTAGACTGCCCTTTATTAGAAATACATCAAACCAAGACCATTGAGGTTATGAATGTGCAAGTTTTTGTTAGATATCCCCTGATTAATGGACCTCTTACATACCCTGTGGGAGATCCTAAGAATCCTCTAATTCTTTACCCACCTTCACACAAACCTCAAACTCAAAACAAACCCAAACTTATCCTTTACCCATCTAAGAATAATGTGTCACAACAATTGAGTCATAAAACCATTGCTCATACATATAACACTAGAAATAATCTGCAAACAAGACAAACAAATTCAATATCCCTCCCTTTCCCTAATCCCATTTTTCCTAGTGCTCCTTGTTTAACTTCACAAAGTGGGAAGGAGTATGATCTTGTTGAGTAACTTAAGAATACTCTCATGAAGATATCAATGTGGGGCCTTATTCAAGCATCCTCTCACTATCATAACATGATTCAAAATTCCTTACAACAATTTCCTATCCCTTTTAATGAACAATCAAATGACATAGTAGCCCTAGTTCAAGGAATAAATGCTAACATTGTTTTCCACCAAAGTGAGCTCCCTCCTTTGGAAGTGCAAAAAAAAAATGATTCTTTCATGATAATGGCTATACATAAGGGGTTGTGGATAAAAATAACCCTCATTGACAATGGATCCATCCTTAATGTGTGTAGTGTATCCGTTTTGGATAATCTTTGTGTGGAAAAACAAAAAATTCAACCAGAATCCTTATTACAACTAGAAAGGCCACATTAGAAACACTGATCCATGTTATGCCTCATGATTGTTCATATAATCTTCTTTTAGGAAGACCACAGATTCATGTAATGAATGGGGTGACTTATACTCTTCATCATAAAATGAACTATATTTACAACAAGAAAGTATACACACATGAGGCTAACCCTGACCTAAACAATTGTTTGAACATTGAGAAAAGCAAGGAAAATCCTTTGAAAACATTAACATCGACTACACGAGTGGAACCCATGCAAAAAATAGACAAAGAAAAACATATTGAGAAAATAACAAAGCTATTAGAAGATGATTGGGGTTCCTTAGAATTAAAAAAAAAATTCATGGGAGAATACAAGATCATAAACAAAGAGTTTGAAAAGGGAAAATCAAAAGTAGTAATGTTAACACAAAATTTGGAAAACCCTTAAAAAGCATCCACCTCAACCACTTTAGAACAAAAGACAAAAAATTACACAACAAAATTTCATAAACTTAATTATGAGCAACCACCAAATCTAAAAGAGATGAAAAATCTTTATGGAATAGGTTATGAACTTATGAAACAACCTAGTTATAGTGAAAAAGGATGTGGTGCTAGAGAACAAGGTATCTATGTACCTATAGAGCCTAAAACACAAGAAAAAACTCATGGTATTGGTTATTGTCCTTTGATAGAAATGAAACCATCAAACAATACTTCACTCAATATCAAAATTTACTAAAGATTCTTCTAAGACAACTTTAACATTAGTGCACCTTGAACTGATAGACAATAGTAGTCTTGATTGTTATCCTTTGCAAGAAAAAAACACCCAAATAAATCTTTGCTTAATGTCAATGTAATCACACGAAACACTAATGATTTGAATTTGTTATATTTTACACCCTCCTGTAAAGAAGAGAACAAAATCTCAAAATATATAGAGTCTTGCGTAAGTATGACATATTCTACTAAGCAAGATATATCTTTTCCAAAAAATGAAGAAACATCTTCTACTTTGGATCAAGAAGGTATTTGATTGAGACTTCTCTAATATCATCTGATATCTCCCCCTCCAATAACATGAAATAAATTTTAGTACAAGATTTCATTTTGCACATATCACAGAGTTCATGGTCATTCTACTAATTAATGTAAGGATTTGAAAAACAAAATTCAACATCTAAGGATTGTGGTGCTCTTCCTTGTGTTGAAGCACCTATTTTCTCTAACTGATACTTATTTTACCTCATCCTTGTCTTGCACTAAGTGGGGGAAAGGGGTTAGCCTTGTCCTCGTATATAATTTGTTGTTGTCTCTTTTGGCTAGTTAACAACCTGTCATGTATATATAAGAGAAAGCTTGGGATGTGGATGAAATGCCTTAAGTTGAATTGCATGTGACATACTTATTCATGATGTAGTTTGATTAAGAAACATATGACTTGGCATAGGTATTTCCAAATAATCTCTCATGTCATCTTCTACTTTAAAGAAATTTCTCATACTGAGTGTTAGCAACCACTTTAAAGTGGGGGCGTACATTGCCACTCATGTTTCAGTGTGCAATTTTCTTTCTTCTTGTGATGTGCACTTTTCTTGGTGGCATCATGGGGCTCAATTTCCTTTGAGAGCATGATATTTCTTTAACTTATACTCTCTTGGAGACATTAGGCACAATGTTCCCTAAGAAGAGACCTTGCATGAACTAAGAAAAATCCCTTTGGACATACCTTACACTATTTTGCATTTACAAAAATTGTTATATGGCCACCTTGCATAACATACTTTGCATTCCTGTGGGGCCATATTTTTTGTTCATGAGTTCCAAGAATATGACTTTTTTCTTGCCTCATGAAGCTCGAAGTTTATTATTTGTTCATGATCTCCAAGAATACAAATTTTTTCTTGTCTCATGAATCTTGAAGATCATTATTTCTTGGAACCCTATCAAAGTTATCTAGAGGTATAACTTTGGTCTGGTTGTATGGGAAGCTGATTTGAGGCATGACTTTCCCTTAGCCACTCACATGTGTGTGTGAGCACATATTAGCCATATGTGTCTCACCTTCTTGGATTACTCATCCAGTGGACAACCAAGAGTTCTGTTGCCTTAGATTGTGTGAATTTTTGGACAAATAGCCTAGATCTAATCCACATCATGTTGGACAAACAATTAAAGGATGATCCACCTGTTTTTATTTTTCTGGTTTTTGTTTTTCTTTCTTTTCTTTTAGTTGTTGACATTGCATGTTTGTGTATGTTGTTGTTGCACCTTGTGCATGTCCTTTTGTGCTTATGCTAGTTTTATGTAGGATCTTGGATCTTAGGGGCTTGGTTACCTACTTGATCTTTATTATCGTAGACCATCCACATTGGTACGATTGGACCCCTCTTGAATTTCTACTTTAGTGTGAGTTTGAAGCATGTTCATCCTCTCACTAAAGTGGGGGCTAAATTGATTGTCAAAAAATATCATCGGTGACATTTTCACACTTGTTTGGGCCCTCCTTATGAAATTGGGCTTAAGGATTCCTTGAATTAGTGTTGTAATGTGTTTAACATGCTCACATTAGTTCTTAGGCCCTTTTGAACTAATGGATTTAAATGGTACCTTTTTAAAGTGTTGTGAAGTTTTGTAACCCACTTTCACACTTTTCTAATGTTTTATTAATTAATTGAACCTAATAAACCTCTTTTTAACCAAAATGTACCTTAATCCTACCTTGTTTGGAGTGTTGTAACACACTTTCATACCTTTCTATGGTTCTCATTAGTATTTGGGATTCTTTATGCTTTAATTGTCCTTATTTTGCATCCATAAGCCTCATTTAATGCATCTTTTCAAGGATAATGCCAACATAAATCAACATCTTATCATAATTCAGGTGTTTTTAGATTGTATGTACCAAATTTAGTGATTGAGGACTCATTCACCATGTTAGGCAAATGAGTCCCACCTGGGTTTTTGAGTTCCAAACTTGGTTTCACAACTTTCTAAGAATTTCTAAAAATTATCCCATAAATTATGCTTAATGGGACTCATTCGCCACCTTGGGTGAATGAGTCCCGTATTGCCTAAAATTAAAATTAATTCAAATTTTTGGTAGGATTTTATCCCTCCTAGATCTGATTTTAGCTTGAGTGTTGTAATTTGGGAATTCTTGCATAATCAAGCATAAATACAAGGTTCTTTCTCTCATTTTCACCTTAGACTTTTGTGAGAGCATTCGCAATAGAAAATTAAAGTTCATAAGAGCAATCAAGTGTTTACAAGGGCATTCAAGGGAAAAATTATTCATCAATTATTGCAAAAATCCAAGATCCATCATCATGTCAAGGTTATCAAGCATCAAGCATGTTATTAAGCTGGTGTTGTGATGTAGCCTTGAAGATCCAATATCAAGCATTGTTCTACACCTATTGTCAAGATCAAGATCTACATCCTTCATGTCCATTACATGTTGAGTTGTAGATTTACAAGACGTCATTTACAAGGAACATTTCAAGGTATCATTGTTCATGTTTCATTTTTCATGTCCTTGTTTTGTTGTGTCATCATTTGGTTTTATTACCTAAATAGGGTTTGACCAAAGCAAACCCCTATTCCCTAACAATCAACACTTTCTCTCTCTCTCTCTCTCTCTCTCTCTCTCTCTCTCTTTGTGTGATTATAGATCTAGGTGTATTGGAGCATGAAGGACCTTCGAAGATTAGGTTACAAGATTGAGAAATTTTTTTAGAATTGTCCCCTCATTTACAAGGTTTCGATCTTCACTAAAAAGTCACTTGCAACTCTAAAATCAAAGTTTCAAATCCAAAAACAAAGAGGAAAAAAAAGATCCAACATTGAAGAATAGATTCAAACTTTGAAACTCTAGAAAACCCTAACTAGACTCATTCACCAGTTCTAGCGAATGAGCCCTAGTTTAGGTCAATTTTGAGATTTTTGTAGTTTTGGATACCCTTTTTCTAGAAACTTGTTGCTATACGAAACCCAAATCTAGGATTGATTCGCCCAGACTTGAAAATGGGTCTCAATAAGCCTAAAATTTTGTTTATTCAACATTTTAGGTCTCCATTCATGCTCTCTCAGGTTTTTAGGTGCTTCTCAGTACTTTTCCAATTTTCTATTTTGATTTATTTGCATTTATAATTCATTTAGTGAGGTTTTATGAATCATTAAGTTCAATCATTAGATCTTGCATTTCATACATATTCTGAAGCCCTAGCTTGGTAATGAACCCCTCATTAGTCTCTAAATATACCCTAGGATAGTCCCTTAGTAGACCTCTTTCTCTCATTATCATCATTTGATTGAGATATCTAGGGCATATTTGAATGTGGAGTATAGAAAGCTTGTTGCCCTAGGTCACAAAACCCTAGTGATGAAAATTTTATATCCTACAAAACTAATAGAGAATGTAGAGTTGAACTAAAAAATACAAGATTTTATGAGGAAAGGATTGATTAAAGAGAGCTTGAGCCCATGTGCGGTACCTACTATACTTTCAAAAAAGAAAGATGGACAGTGGAGAATGTGTACAAATTCAAGAGAAATTAATAGGATCACTATCAAGTATAGATTTCCATTGCCAAGGATGGATGCCATTATGGGTTGTTTGAGTGGAGCAAAGTATTTTACAAAGATTGATCTCAATAGTGGATATCATCATATCAAGATCAAAGAAGGATATGAATAGAAGGCTGCATTTAAAACAAATGAAGGATTGTATGAGTGGTTAGTAATGCCTTTTGGATTGACCAATGCACGAAGCACTTTCATGAGATTGATGAATGAGGTACTAAATAAATTCTTGGGTAAGTTTGTCATAGTTTACTTAGATTATATTCTAATTTTCAGTAATAATAGAGAAGTGCATTTGTGGCATGAATCCAACAATTATTGTAGAGGTTGAGAGAAGAGAAGTTGCTGATTAATGTCCAAAAGTATAGTTTCATGAAGACAAAGTTGTTATATTTGGTATTTTTTATTTCTACTAAAGGATTGAAGATGGAACTTGAGAAAGTAAGAGAAATTATTGAGTGGCCTATATTGGTAAACATTGGAGAGGTGAGATCATTCCATGGATTAGCTATTTTCTACCAAAAGTATATCAGAAGTTTTAGTAGCATTTGTAATGCCATGATTGAGATGATGAGAGGAGACAATAAGGAATTTAAATGGACATTTAGAGCACAAGAATTTCGAACTATTGAAGCAAAAGGTGACAAAGTAGCCAATATTAGCATTACTGGATTTTGACCAAGTATTTCAAGTTGATTGTAATGTAAATAGAAATGAAATAGGAGCAATGTTGAGCCAAGAAGGAAGAACTATAGCCTATTTTAGTGAGAAGTTGAATGATTCCAAAAGAAGATATTCAATTTATGATAAGGAATTCTATGTCATAATTCAAGCTTTGAAGAAGTGGAGACATTACTTGTTGCCCAAGGATTTTTTGTTGTATATAGATCATCAAGCTTTGTAGTATTTGAATAGTCAAGGAAATTTGAACTAGAGAAATATGAGATGGGTTGATTTCTTGAAGAGTTATACATTTTTGTTGAAGCATAGGAGTGGCAAGTCAAACAAATTTGTAGATGCATTGAGCAGGAGTTTTCTAATAGAGATGCGAGTGGAAGTATTGGGATTTGAAGAGTTGAAGTAGATGTATGAAGATGATGTATATTTTGGTGAAGCATGGAGAGCATGTAAGGAACCAGTAGTGATAGATCCAAGCCAATGGTTGTATTATTTTATTCAAGAAGGTATGTTATTCAAAGAAAATTAGTTGTGTGTTCTGAGGAGTTCAATGAGGGAGAATTTGGTCAAGGAGAAACATAGTGGAGGACTAGCAAGAAATTTTGGAGTGGATAAGATAGTAGCTTTGGTGAGTGAACATTATTTTTGGCTGCATATATACAAGGATGCTTGGAAGTATGTTCAAAGTTAATTTTTTTTTCAAGTTACAAAAGGAAGTAGTGAAAATATTGGATTGTATATATAAACCTTTTATAGTATCAGAGAGACCTTGGGAAGATTTGAGTATGGATTTCATATTGGGATTACCAAGAACACAAAGAGGTTATGCTTCTGTATAGGAGAAAATGTGTACCCCTTGCATAGATTCCCCTTTTGCATACCCTCACCTTAGAAAATGAAATCCAAACGTAAAATTCCACATCACCCACTTGCCTTCCATCCACTTGGTGCGTGCTTTGTGCAATAGTGAGGGAATTTCTATTAGGGACACAAGCACAATGTATTGCCATCCTTGACAGATTCCTCCTTTTGGAGTCCATAGGGATGTTACACTGCTCATTGGGGATGAATTGTAATGCCACTATGTGACCAACTGACCCAAAAATGGTTTCTTTCCCTCTCATTTTGGCTTTCAAATCCATTCATTTCACAATCACTTCATCTCTTTAGCACTTCTTGATCTTCTACACTCTCATTCAATCTCTTCATCATTCTAGCACTCCACTTTTAGAACTCCCTTGAGAATTATAGTAGCTTGTTACTCCATTCACTGTATCCTTGGTCATGTGATGTTGTCATATAAGTTGCGAGCTTGGAGTCTTGCGAGACCTTCCTTTCTCACTATTATAGTTGTGGTGACTTTTCCAAGTTTGTTTCTTGCATTCTACCTTCATTGTCCTTGAGAGCCTTTGGGTGGAGGTGGTAACACTTCAATTTTCCTTTCGTGGTTTGATAGAGTAGTGTAGCATTCTTTTGTAGTGTTCAAAATCTCTCCTTCTTTCCTTTATCATAATTTCTACTTCATTGATTTTCTAGTTATCTGTGGAGGTGGAAACACCAAAGAGGAGGTTTGACTGAGGAAAACCCCTATACTGCCCCAAAAATTTTCCCTTCTTTCTTGTGTGTAGGTGAACGTGTGCATGGAGATCATTGGTGAAATGGCATTTTAGTGAGTTGATATTCATCACCTTTTTTTTATCTACTTACTTTATCATTTACGTACTTACTTTTCATACTTTATCATTCTATTCATTTTGTTAAAGTTAGTTTGATAGGTTGTTAGTAGGCTTATGGTGGTTTTCTTACTGTATTTTATGTTTTCTAACCGTATGAACACCAATGTGATAGATCGATGCCAGTGCACCGCGTTGTCGCCCCAATCTTGTGCTATCATCCTTAGAAAAAGAGCTATTTGAGGTGTAGTTTGGACTCTAGAAACCTGCTCATCTAGCCTCAATTAGATTTTCATGTACGTAGAGTGACAAAAGCACTTGAGAGTTCTATTAATTCTTGATGTTGACCCAAAACACCCATTAGAGTGAGGTAAGTTAGGGTGGCCCTCCACTCTTGAATCTCCATGACCTAGAGCCTTGGTGTGGTTGGTCCCCCTCTCTTACATTTTTGATGAACCCGACATGAACCATTTTGGTTCCATTTATTGGTGTTGAAAGTTCCTTTCCTCGCATCCTAGGAGTCTTGTAGGTGTGAGTGTTGTGAGGAATTTTTCCTTACAACCCAACCTGCGACTCCTAGTAGGTGTAGTTGGAAGGTTCCATAGGCATTAAAAAGGGAAGCCTTAGTTAGGTCACTATCTAATTGTGAACCTTTAAGGGTTCCATGAAGGTGTTGTTTATTGTATGTGATGATTTTTTTTTGCATATACCTATCCCATTTTCCCAACTTACGAGTAGTGCTCCTTGTATAACCTTCACCTCACATGACCTACCAATGGGTTATAATAGAGAGCCATCTCCTCTTTACATCCCCATGTGAATCAATGTAAACACCATAGAATATGTTCTTGTTGACCTGATGTGCCAGGTCAATGTTGTAATTGAGGAGATTATGTTAATCAATTTCCTACCTAAAGATGGGTACAATGCATTTCAAAGAACTATCCATACACATAACAAACTTTCTATACCTCCCCTAGGTAGCATCACCTTTTGGTCCTTGTTGGATCTAAGTTGGTAAACTTTATTTTAAACATAATTTTGGGGTTCAAACTCTTTAGAGTGAAACTAGGTATCCCCTAGTTAGAAACAATTAATGTAGTTCCCTCGGTGGTGTATAAATTTTTGAAATTTATTCATGAGGGTTCAGTGCATGTAATCCACAACATTGACTATAAACCATATGTTGCATGTGGTCGCTATTCTTTAGATCACTTTTGGCCTAGACCCATTGGTCCACACTTTCCTAGGAAAACCTCTTGTATTAGACCTATGAGAGGTACAAGAAATGACACTTAACACCTAAGGTGAGGTACCCTTCGTCTCCCTATGCCATCTCACATAGGGCTTGTTTCAAAACTAACAGTGATGCCACCATGGCCTAAAGAAGGGAAGAGGAGAAGCATGAGAGAACCCTACGGTTCCTACTTGGCGAAAGCCAGAGCATCTTGCATTTGAACTTCCCATTCTACCCATAGTTCCTAGGCCCATTCGATATGGTAGAGGGAAGGGTCCCCATGGGGAATCCTTTATGTCTTGGCCTACATGGCCTTCTACTGCTCTTGCTCCCAAGGTAGTGAATTGGAAGAGGCCTTATGTTGAGGCATTAGAACCAACTCCCCCTACTATTGTTTCAACCTCTTCTCTGTCTCTCCCTCCTACTCTCATACAATAGTTTTTCCCTCCACTAGAGATGACTATGATGGGAACTCCTATTGTTGAGTAGGATCCTTTTGTTCCATCTTAGCTCCTGGTGTCTAGCTCCCAAAGTCACATAGATTGCCTTACATGTGAGCACAAGCATTGGTGAAAGGATTTGGCGGTTGAGAAGGCCACTTTGTAGAGGAAGGAAGGGGAGCTAACCACCCCTATTTTAGGGACTCTTGCTGTGTACTCCTCTCCCGTCCCCTCTACCTTGATTCAATCAAATTTGGTTATACTTATGGCTCCTGCTGTGAGCATAGACACCCTTGACTCTAAAAGGGTGCAGGAGTTTATTTCTCCCTCAGTTGATTTTCCTCTCTTGATGTCTCTTCCTTACATCCCACCATTCCCTAAACTTGTGGACATGCCGAACACCTTGGTGGTGTCCTCCATAGTTTTGTCCTCCTCCTCTACACCTATTTCCTCTTCCATGGGGAGTTCATACTTTTTAACGAAGAAGAAGGTGGAGGTTGTCCCTTATAGTAATGGGGAGCATAAGAGGATTCCACCTTCTTTAGAGGGTGGTCCTGTGCTAGCATGCATAGTCCTAGTGATGAAGTAAGTTTCAACTTCCTCTAAGTTTGTCACTACTCCCAAGTCATTCAGTGAGCCTAACAGTGAATTTTAGGCTCTACCCCCTCACTTGTTGAGGTAACACATGGAACTCCTATGAAGTGAATATTTAACAATTTGGATGAGGTCCTAACCCTATCAAAAATCTTCATGAAATAATTGACCATTGATCCATAAGAGTCGAGCGAAGAAGACCTTGCAAGGCCTTTTTCCATGGTGCTTGTTGTGGGAGGGTCAGAGGGATTCCTCCTTAATATTCCACTATGATGAGCTCATCCACCTTTCCCATATAATTATCTAGATTGGGAAGCATATGAACTCTTGGTTGATGAATGTTAGTGGGGAACCTCTTCTATACCTTCAGATTAGGAGTGTGTTTTTTGTGATGTGTTCCCCTATGCTTGCATTATGTGTTCCTAGATGATCCTTGTAACCCTTGTAGGTGCTTGGATACAAGAGTGATTATGTTTCATGAAACTTACTCTATTTGTGGCATCATTATTCCTCTATTATGTGTATTGATTTTTGGAAAATTAAGGACGATGCAAAGTGTTGGGGGCATTTAGGCCTCCCTTCCATGTTTTAATTTTTACTTTGTTTTCTTGTGCATTCTTCATATGGTTTGATATAGTATGGGGTTGATGAAAATTCATCTACATATTATTACTATACTTATATATATTTATGAGTAGCTCTGACCCTAAAATATTAGATTGTCCCTATGTCCCTTGTTCATGATGTTATTATTTCCTTTTTGAAACTTTGTTATCTTTTTCTTTTCTTTTCTTGAGTTGTGATGTTGTGGTGCCTATGTGTTGTCACTCATGTGTGTGATAACATCACCATGGTGACATCTCGCTATGTCCCATGGGCCACAACATCACTATTTCATTGTTGCTTTTCTCTCCTTAGGATGTCATGTGCCTCTGTGTTCAATACACACCATCCTAAGGACAGGATACCATGTCATATTTTATTTTTGGAAAAAACAATCATGTCCAATGAATATTTTCTCAAAAATATTTATAATTTTTTTCAAAAATCACATTCTCAACTTGGACCCCTAACAAAACATGTTACCTTTGTCATCAGTTCACAAAGAAAGAACTTGAAAAAATTTCCTCCAAGGTGGGAGCAAATTTTCTTGTGGGAGAAGCCTTGACCTTCCCCTCACGAGGGGGAATTTTCTTTCATTTGAATTCCTTGATGAAGTGAACATATTTTGAAAGGATTCCTTGATGATTGAGTCGATTTGTGAAAAATATTCTTACACTTTCAAATAACTCCCTTGAGTGGACCCTATTTCCTTCAACTTGTTGGTTGTTTGTGTGACTTATTTTTGATTTCTGACATGTTTTATCTATGGATTAATATGTTTCTTTGCATGTGCATCTGTGAAGCTACTTTTCAGTCTAAATTTGCATAGTCCCCTTTCATCAGGATTCCTTCATGAGAGAGTACTTGGGGGAATTATTTCTTTACAGGTCCGAGGTCTTATGAAGTGCTTGCATCCTACAAGATTTTTCCATCATTGGTTTGCAGGCCTTTGGTGTAATTTGTTCATCTTCGTAGTTCCATAGAACTATGAAGTCCTTTTGTTCGAACCTCCTCATGAGAGAGTACCTATGGAGTCCTTTTCCTACCCTATGCTTTTGAGTTCACCATATCATGGTCTGCTTCCTTGATGCTTCAAGTATACATTTCTAACTCTTCAATCTACTTTATCAAACAATCATTGATACCCATGCTTGCTAAAGTGGGGGAAAAATGTATAGGAGTGAATTTGCACCCCTTGTGTAAATTCCCCTTTTGCATACCCTCACCTTAGAAAATTAAACATGAAGGAGAAATTCCACATCATCGACCTACCTTCCATCCACTTAGCGTGTGTTTTGTGTTTCAATGAGGGAATTTCCATCAAGGATGTGAGTGCAGTGCATGGATGTTTGCATGAGACGTTTTCCCTGATAGATCTCTACTTCTAGAGTCTGTAGGGATGTTACACTCCTCATTGGGGATGAATTATAATGCCTCTGTATGACCATTTGACCTAAAAATGACTTCTTTCCCTCTCATTTTTTCCTTCAAATCCATTAATTTTGCAATCTCTTCATCTCGTTAGCACTTATTGATCTTCTACACTCTCATTCAATCTCTTCAACATTCTAGCACTCCATTTTCACAACTCCATTGAGCATTACAATAGCTTGTTACTCCATTCAATCCATCTTTTTTGTGTGTGGTGCTACCATATAAGTTGTGAGATTGGAGTCTTATGAGACCTCCATTTGTCATTGCTACAACTGTAGAAAATTTTCCAAGTTTGTTGCTTGCATTCTCTCTTCATTCGCCTTCAGATCCTTTGGATGGAGGTGGTAACACTTCAATTTTGCTTTTGTGGTTTGATAGAGTAGCAGAGCATTCTCTTGTAATTTTCAACAATATCTCCTTCTTTCCTTTATCATAATTTCTACTTCATTGCTTTTTTGGCTATCTGTGGAGGTGGAAACACCAAAGTAGGGGTTTGACTGAGGCAAACCCCTAGAGATCCCAAATAGTTTTCCCTTCTTTCTTGTGTGTAGGTGAACGTGTGCATGGAGCTCGCTAGAAAACTATCACTTCAGTGAGTTGATATCCCTCACCCTTGTTTTTATCTACATACTTTATCATTTCCATACTTACTTTTCATACTTTATCATTCTGTTCATTTTGTTAAAGTTAGTTAGCTAGGTTGTTAGTAGGCTTCTAGTGGTTTTCTTACTGCATTTTATGTTTTTTAACTGTACAAATTCCAGCATGCCAGAGAGACACCAATGTGTCACGCTATCATCCTAGACCCATGCTGTTATCCTTAGATAGAGAGCTATCTAAGGTGCAATTTGGACTCCAAAAACTAGATCATCTAGTTCCAATTAGATTTTTGGGTCTAGAGAGTGACAAATCACTTGATAGTGCTCTTCATTCTTCATCCTCATCCCAAAATACTTGTTAGAGTGATGTAAGTTAGGGAAGCCTTCTGCTCTTGACTCTCCATGACCTAGAGCCCATGTGTGGTTGGTCCCCCTCTCATAGATTCTATAATGGTAGTAGTGGATAGATTTTCTAAAATGACATAATTCATTAATTATAAGAAGACTAATGATGTTGCGCATGTTGCCAACTTATTTTTCAAGGAGATTGTGAGATTGCATGGTTTACCTAAGAGTATAGTTTCAGAAAAAAGACACTAAATTCATTGGATAATTTTGGAGGACACTGTGAAAGAAGATGAAGACATATTTGAAGTTTAGCTCAAGATATCATGCACAAATAGATGGGAAAACATAAGTGGGGAACATAAGTTTGGGTAACTTGTTAAGATGTTTGGTTAGAGATATGGTAGGAAGTTAGAATGTAGTTTTACTAGAGGAAAAGTTTTCTTACAATAATTCAATAAAATGGAGTACAGGGAAGACACCATTTTAGATTATTACCAAAACACATCCCATAGGAGTTGTAGACCTAGGAGACATTAGTATGAAAAATAAGAGGACTACAAAAGTAGAAGAGTTTGCAGATTTCATGGAGACATTACATAATTAGGTTCGGGAGCATTTGGAGGACATGAATAGTAAGTATAAGGAGAAGTTAGATGAGCACTAGATACATAAGGAATTTTTTATTCATGATGAAGTGATGGTATACCTAAGGAAGGAGAGATTTCCAATGGGAACCAAAAATAAGTTGAAGATGAGGAAGTTTGGACCATGTGAGATTTTAAAGAAGTTTGATTCTAGAAATGCATATAAAGTGGACCTACTAGAGACATTGAGTATATCACCTATTTTTAATGTTGCATACATATATGAGTATCATGAAGGATAGTCAAGTGGAAGTAGCAGTGAAATGGATTTGAAGTAGTTACCACATCAAGAATTGGAGGAGATTGAGTAGATTTTGAATACCAAAATTAGGAGTACTAGGAACAAGCAATACAAAGAATATCTTGTGAAGTGGAAAGGAAGACCAGTGGAGGATTCATCATGGATTTCTTAGGCTAAGGTGGGATGTTTTGGTTTACCTCATATCCATGGAAAGTGAGGGACTCACTTTTCTTCCAACCTCAAGTATCTGATGTAGGAGCATCCTTAGTTGTAAAGAAATCCCATATCAACCAAAAATATTTCTTTTCTTGCAATTCATTTAGTTGAAGTCTTAGTATTTCATTCCAAATTTCACCACATTATCATTTCTTAGCTCATGGACTAGGATATAGCATCTACACATGGATATATATCACATATCCATATTTCACATCATTTGCATTTATCTACCGAAAGTTATCACTCTTAGAATCTCAATATAATTACTAGTCAGAGCATTTATGGCAGACTTGGTCCAGATTTATTATTGTGGATCTATTCCAAATTGTGTGAAGCTTAATAGGAAATCATACAAGAATTTTGGGTCCATTGGGATGTATATTATATATTTGCAGATCATCTCTTTCCATGAAGGATCATCTTTTCATATTTTGAGGCTGACATTCATATGTGATCATTCATCAGGTTATGAATCCTTGTGGCTGATGCAAACCTTTGTTGGAGCTTGAGAAGCATATTTAAGACCATCGTAATTAATTTTAGATGATTATTTAGTTATTAATGAGTATTTAGATACTTAGATTTAACATTAACCCTTTGGGAGACTGTAGTAAGACCTCTAGCCAGTTGTAGTGCTAAATTCCCTTGTAGCAAGCCTATGAGCCTTGGATATTCACCCATGAGGCATATATTGCATGTAATATTGTTAATTCAATAATGATTCATATTTTCATATCAGTTCCTTGTGTTATTTCTGCTATGTTGACTCTAAGTTGCATGATTTGGTTTTTTATTTTTGAACCATCCTACCATGACTACACTTCTCTAGGTCAATACAATATGGGTTGTCAATAAATCCAATTATAAATCTATGAAATATATGTCATTAAAAACTTGAAACAAATTCCACATAACCTAATAACATATATGCCATTAGACCCTTCATGCATAAATTATTTAATCATCATTTATAATTCAATATCACTTTGTTATGATGCATGATGTATCCTTCAAATAAAATTCAAACAAGTTGATGATATAATCACCATTATACCCTTCATAAAAAATAACAAAATAATTATTCATAAGAGTCAAAGACACTCAACCATATTGCATCAACAAGCACACTAGAGACACCATAAGAGTTTGAATTAAATTTCAAAAAAAACCCATACAATGAAATGACATATAGGCCATTAAAACCTTCAAAAAACCATATAATACAATAAAATATATTTCATTATAACCTTCATATAAATTCATGATCATATACAAGATTAAATATCACTAACAATGATGTATAAATAAGAAGACTTCACATATGATCATAAGAGTTTTGTGAACACTACCTATGATGAATACTTCACACAAATATATGAATCCTATGATACTCTTCCATATATTCCATTCAACCCTTATATACAATATATATAGATGAGAGAGATATGATATAAAGATGGAGATAAAGGGAAACATAGAAAATTATAATATTTAAAAAACCATTAAAATGAATTAAGTTATGAATATGTACAAAATATTTTTATATATTTATCTTGATGTGAAGACATACATAATGTTATAAAAATGACATATTATATAGTGTCATAAGGTGAACATTGTCTCTTATACTATAAAATATCATCACTATATATCCATACAAATTGTTATGAATGTTCCATAAATGCATACAAAATATCTTCCTATGTAGAAAGATTATCAATGAAACATTTGCCTCTCTTTGAATAACTAGAAATTGAACCTTGATCCCTTGAATTGGTTGTTATTTACATTGTGTTGATCTCATGCACTCCTCACTATTTTGTAACTCAACTTGTAGATAAAAATTATAAAATTAGATATTACACCAATTATTTTAATTTAGGGAATGCCAAACCCTTGACATCTTTGAAAATATTATTTAAGGTGGTTGCAATGATCTCATATTTTTGGGAGAAGACATTGATAACATCTAAATATACTAATAATATTTTATTTATCAGATCATTGAATGCAATATTTATGGCTCTTTGGAATGTCACACTTATATTAGATAAGCCTAAAGACATCTTGGTATAGGAAAACAATCTCATTTTGTGGTGAAAATATTCTAGTGTTAGTCCTCCTCCTTTACCCAAAATTTGTTTATATCTAGAGGAATCATCAAGAAGAAAAAACCATTTAGAGCCAAGCATTATTCATAATATCTACTCCATTGATGGGAGAGGGAAATTATATTTTAATGAGGATTTATTTAGATTCTTGAAATATACATAGAGTCATATTTCTCCACTCTTCTTTCATATCTAGGTAACAAGCTTGACACCCAATTTTAATTATTTATTGGGAATATAATCTTGGACTTGACTGGCTTCATTAACTATTGCTTTATCAAGGCCTCAATTTTTGGGTTGATAGGTCATTATTTCTACCTTACAAGATTTTCATCTATAAAAAGTTCAATTTAATATTATATGATATCTTTATTATATCCTTTTAACTCTTCATAGATCCATTTCATAACCTAGTCATATTTTGAGCGTAAGATGAGATTGTCAATATCTTCTTTATTGCATAATTTTTCCAACCTTGATCTTTTTACTAGGAAATATATCATTGTGTACATAATATTATTTATTATTAAATAAATTAATTATAGATCTTTCTTTCCATCATCGATAATGAAGAGATTCTCTAGCACAATCAAACATCTAGGGATCTTATATTATTTGAATAGAGAATTTGATATCCATATACCTCCTCTATTTTGGGTTGCAATTTGCCTATGAAATATTTTGATTTTTTTTTATAAATAAGATTATTTCATCTCTTTCAAAGGCTTAAAAATGATTTTAATTATTAGGGATTGATGGACTCGTGGATAATTTGACATGGTTTTCAATTGTTAAGAGGTCTTTATATAGGTCAAATTATGAACCTTTTGTAGACATCTAATCAAATTTTGTGTTTTGTATCCTTGAAATCATATGAAAGCTAAAAGAATGAAATATTTATAAGAGGTTCTAAATTTAAGCTAGTATGAACCCATTATACTATTCTTAATTGTAGCACATTATTTAGCTTTCTTAATAACTAGTTCAAAATTCCCAAACACCTAAAATTGCTTGATTCTCATTTTTTATACAATGAGAAGTTATAGAATCAATAATTTATAGCATGTTTCATTATTTAAACAACTAAATTTAAATTTATGGGCTTATATAATTTTGTATCCTTCTAGTGAGTGTATCCCCACTCCTACACTATTAGTACACTACGATCCATTAAAATATAGCTTCTAGAGTTTGGATTCCTCATCTCTCGTGAAAGGAGTATATTGAGTTAGTGCACTCACCATAAGAATATTTTGATTCTCATCATATGTGATAAATTTTAAGACGTATATAATTAAAATTTCCTTAAGGGTCTCACTCTTATTATTTAATGCCTAATTCTCTACCAAATATGAGTAATAAATATAGTTCTCATCTTCTATGAGTCCGTAGTTGGAATTTTATTTCATTTTTAACATGGTATGAGCTAAATCAAATTTTATCATCACCTCATTTGTGATATTATCTTTAGAGATAGGTTTAGATATTCTCTAATAGATTGAGTTAGTCTACTCACCATAAGAATCTTCCAATCCTCATCATACAAGATAAATTTTAGGCCCTATATAATTAAAATTTACTTAAGGGTCCCATTATTATTCTTTAATGACCAATTATCTACCAAATATGAGTGCTAAATATAGTTTACCTCATCTTATATGAGTTCATAGCTGGTTTTTTCTTCCTTTTTGAACATGGTATGAGCTAAATAAAAGTTTAATCATTACCTCATGGGTGATATCCTATTTAGAGATACCTTTAGGTTGGATCCATATTTGGTCCTTAGGATGAGTTATGTCTAGTCTAGAGATAGATGAACACCTATTATTGTGATTCTCTAGATAGACACAAATCAAATATTGGTGGGATATCAATTACTAGATTTGTGCAACCATGGTTTTATTAATGAATATAGAGTAAGGGGAATATATTTTATGATTCCTATTATTGTATCCTCTTCCCGTATGATTGTAGTAGTAGCACTAGAATCTACCATAGCTTTATGTAACATCAGTTTACCAAAAATGAGTGAAAAAAATGGTATTGAATTTTTTTACTAGGTCCTAATTGGATATATTATGAAATATAATTAACATGTCAGCTATTATTGTATTTTGATAATTTGAGCTATTTGTATTTTTTTGTGACAAATGTTATTAATCAAATCCTATTGTCCTCTAGAGATTCTTGGAGTAGATTCATCTACTCTATGATGGATAACACCTCTCATATTGATACATTTGTAACCATATTTTTTAGATGGTTAATTATGTTGAGTGGGCCTATAACTCAAACCTTACTAGAATATCCTAGATTAGCTTGATATTTTGGATTTTCAATAGTAAGATTGGTAAGGATAGCTGGCTACACATTCATAGTTTGATGTCAATAACACCTTTGAATTCACATATTTAGTAATTCTTGTATGGAAGACTCATACTGGGTGGATTACAAGTTTAGGCTACACCCCATGACCTTGATTCTCTAATTTTCTCTTTCCCTTTATAATATTGTATGAAAAGTGTCAAATGTTGACATCTTTTATAAGATTATTTTCTATAGGAAATATGTAACACTAAATTTGGTAGAATTTGTTGTAATAAAATTGCTATAAAAATTGGTTGATTCAAAGGCCATTTCCCAAAGCTTGAAAAAAATGATTTTAGTATCTATTTTGTGTGAAAAGGAGCAAGACAATTGAGAGGGGGGGTGAATCAGTTGTCACCAAATTTAAACTCAAAGTTCAAACACTTATTAATTTTACAACCACATTTTTTTGTTATTAAGTATGAACATGAAATGCAAGTAACAGAAAGAAAAAAACAACACTATGAACACCATATTTTATGTGGAAAACCCAATAAGGGAAAAACCACAATGAGGATTAACTCACAATATAAATTTATAGAAAAAATGAATACAAAGGCTCACTTCCAAGGGATCACTACCTAGAAACAAAGGCTCACAACCTACATAAAAGACTCCCTATCCAATAGGTAGGCTCACTTCCCATTGATACAAAAGAAAACAAAGGATCCACCACAAAAATTTACACACATCCACAACCTTGATTAAAAGATTGTAGAAACCTTCAACTCATTGCCTTAAAGAATTTAACATAATGAAGTACTACTGCCTTAACTCACTTTTGTACAACTCTGCTCTTCACTTGTGGATGACTTCATTAATTTTCATCATCTAAACCTTCACATCTCAACTTGCATTTATACCATCTTTAACCTTAGAAACTTTCTCCAAGGTCGGCCACATACTCTTCATTTCATAAATTCAAATTAGGTTAGAAACTCAACATTCCCACGATGGAATGGAATGAGAGTAGAAAAATCAACCACTTAACCAAGACCAAAAGAAATTTATTAGATCAACCACATGCTTCCTTAATTAAATTTAATTCTTCATATGAGGTGTAAACACTAGGTCAGCCAAACCTAATGAAAACACAAATGAACATTGAAGTACATGCTTTCCAAGATAACACATGAAATTCATAACACACTTCATCATGCATGAGAAAACATATTAGATAATTCTAGATACATTTATAGTAGGTGTAACAACGTTCAAACACAAAATAACTTCCAATAATCCATCCAGACTATACAAACCCACACAACAATTCTGATGCTCAACTTCTGGAGCACCAAACCTTGAATAAATTTTCTAGAACATAGAGAACACCAATACAAGTCATATTCCAGATCTACAAGACCTAAAACAAAAAAATGGAGAAATCTGGAGCAAAAAAATTTCTCCTAGTCCATAGAAAACCAACTCTGCCAAAACAGTTCACACACCAGTGAGCACAACTTTCACCTTTCATCAAACTAGTAGAAACAAATCTAGAAATATCACCAATAGATCACCAATAAAAAACCTTTAGATCCACACAAGCAAAGGATCAACACAAGAGAAGCACAAAGCACATTTCAGAGCACATTTTGAACGCATACATAACTCCGAATTCACTCTTTATTAATTTTCTCAAAAGCACTTGGCAACCCATCATTTCAACACATCTACAACATTATAAGGATAGCTCCATGTACTCACAACATCTCAATAGTGTATCAAATATACATGCACAATCTACAACATACTGAATTGTGTTGAAATCAATGGCAACATTAATGACAACACTACCAAACTTGCTCATACTTACAACAATCTCCCCCTTTGTCATTGATGGCAACACATTATGTGAAAAACCATTAAAGACCACAACCTACACAATATTCTAGAGAACACCTTCTCTTTATTTTATATTTTTTTTCACATGTCTCTTTCTCCCCCTTTGACATCAATGGAAAAGACCAAAAGCTCTGATTACTCCCCCTTAGGAGTACACCCAATCAACTCATACTGCAATAATGAAAAATTCTCTACTCCCACTGCAGAGTAGACCCATTCATCAATCCAGATAAATGAAGAATCTATGATTTCATTGGACTGATGCACCTCCATGTGCACCTAGTTCAAAGGGCCAATGACACCAAACTTCTCCTTAAGATAACCAAAAGTATCCTTTAGAAGAGCCTTAGTAAATATATTTGCAATCTGTTCCTTTTTTGACACATACTCCAACCTAACTTCATTCTCCAACACCTTCTCTCCTAGGAAATGATATTTGATAAATATGTCTTTTTTTCTTGAATACATTATCAGATTCTTTGAAATTTTTATAACACTTGTATTGTCACAAAAAATAGGAGTAGGCTCATCAAATATCATTGCAATGTATTTAAGAGTTTTCTTCATCCACAAAACCTATGCGCAACAAGATGTTGCATCAATATATTTTTCTTTTGTAGTGGATAGAGAAACTGAGTTCTATTTCTTACTCAGCCATGAAACCAATCTTCTATCAAGAAAGAAAGCACCTCCACTTGTACTCTTATGGTCATCCACACAACTAGCCCAATTTGCATTGGTATAAGCAGTCGAAGTGAAATCAACACCCTTAGGGTACCATAGCCATAATCTAGTGTATCTTTAAGATATCTAAATATCCTTTTTTATAGTTGTAACATGTGCCTCTTTAGGATCTACTTTAAATATGGAAATTAAACATACTGCATGCATAATTTCTAGTCTATTAGTAGTAAGATACAACAACTCACCAAGCATAGATCTGTATTTTCTCTGATCAACTTTAGTAGATTCATCATCTTTACTCAACTTACATCCAGTTACCATAGGAGTACTAACCAATTTGGAGTCATCCATTCCAAATTTATTCAATATCTCTTTCACATATTTTGATTGTGAAATAAATATCCCCTTATCAGTTTGGTTTATTTGAAGACCAAGAAAGAAATTTAACTCACCAATCATGGACATTTCAAATTATTTTTGCATTTCTTCTACAAATATTTTACACATACCTTCATTTCATAAATTCAAATTAGGTTAGAAACTCAACATTCCCAAGGTAGAAAGGAATGAGAATGGACCAATCAATCACTTAAACAAAACTAGAAGCAACGTCTCAGATCAACCACATGATTCCTTAATTAAATGTAATTCTTCATGTGAGGTGTAAACACCAAATTGGCCAAACCTAATGAAAAAAAAAATGAACATTGAAGTACACAATTTATAAGATAACAAACAGATGTCATAACACACTTCATCATGCATGAGAACACATCTAAGATACTTCTAGATACATCCACAATAGGTGTAAAAAATTTCAAACACAAAACACCTTCCAACAGTCCATGGGAACTATACAAACCCACACAAAAATTTTGATGCTCAACTTCCAAAGCATAGGAGCTTGAAGAACTCTACTAGAATGTAGAGAAAAATAATACAAGACATATTACAGATCCACAAGACCTAAAACAAAATAATGAAGGAATGGAGAGAAAAAAACATTTCACCTAGTCCATAGAAAATCAACTCTGCCAAAACAGTTCACACACTAGTGAACATAACTTTCACCTTTCATCAAACCAACAACAACAAATTAGGAAATATCACCAATAGATCACCAAAAAAAAACCTTCAGATCCACACAAGCAAAGGATCAACATAGGAGAAATGTGGAGCACATTTTGAACATATACATAACTTTGACTTCACTCTTTATTAATTTTCTCAAAAGCACTTGGTAACCCATCATTTCAACAAATCTGCAACATTATAAGGATAGATCCATGTACTCACAACATCTCAACAGTTTCTCAAATATACATGCACAATCTTCAACATACTAAACTATGTTGACATCAATGACAACATTAATGAAAACACTACCAAACTTGTTCATACTTGCAACAATCTCCCCCTTTGTTATTGATGGCAACACATTATGTGAAAAACCATGAAAGACCACAACCTACACAATATTCTAGAGACCACCTTCTCTTTATTTTCTACTTTTTTTTCACATGTATCTTTCACCCCTTTTGACATCAATGGAAAAGACCAAAAGCTCTAATTACTCCCCCTTAGGAGTACACAAATTCAACTCATACTGCAATAATAAAAACTTTTCTACACTCCCTATAGAGTAGACCCATTCATCAGTCCAAATAAATGAATAATATATGATTTCACTAGACTAATGCACCTCCATGTGCACCTAATTAGGAGGGCCAATGACCCCCAACCTCTCCCTAAGATACTCAAAAGTATCCTTCAGAAGAGCCTTAGTAAATATATCTACAATTTGTTCCTTTGTTGACACATATTCCAACCTGAATTCATTCTCCAACACCTTCTCTCTCAAGAAATGATATCCAATAGATATGTGTTTTGTTCTTGGACACATTTCCAAATTCTTAAATTTTTTTATAGCATTTGTATTGTCACAGGAAATAGGAGTAGGCTCATCAAATATCATTGCAATGTCTTTAAGAGTTTGCTTCATCCAAAAAACCTGTGTGTAGGAGGATGTTGCAACAATATATTTTGCTTATGTAGTGAATAGAGAAATTGAGTTTTGTTTCTTACTCAACCATGAAACCAATCTTTTGCTAAGAAAGAAATCACCTCCATTGGTACTCTTCTAGTCATCCACACAACCAACCCAATTTGCATCAGTAGAAGCACTCAAAGTGAAATCAACATGCTTAGGGTACCATTAGCCATAATCCACTATACCTTTAAGATATCTAAATATCCTCTTTACAGCTGTAACATGTGCCTCTTTAGGATCTGCTTGAATCCTAGAAACTAAACATATTGCATGCATAATGTCCAGTTTGGTAGTAGTAAGATACAACAACCCACTAATCATAGATCTATATTTTCTTTGATTAGCTTTAGTAGATTCATCATCTTTACTCAACTTACATCCAGTTACCATAGGAGTACTAAGCAGTTTGAAGTCATCCATTCCAAACTTCTTCAAAAACTATTTCACATATTTCAATTGTGAAATGAATATCCATTTATTGGTTTGGTTTACTTGAAGACCAAGAAAGAAATTCAACTCACCAATCATGGAAATTTCAAATTCTTTTTGCATTTCTTCTGTAAATATTTTACACATACCTTCATTTTATAAATTAAAATTAGGTTGGAAACTCAATGTTCCCACGGTGGAAAGGAATGAGAGTGGACCAATCAACCACTTAACCAAGATGAAAAGCAATGCCTCAGATTAACCACACTTCCTTAATTAAATTTAATTCTTCATATGAGGTATAAACACTAGATCGACCAAACCTAATGAAAAAAAAATGAACATTGAAGTATATGCTTTCCAAGATAACACATAGATGATGTAACACACTTCATCATGCATGAGAACACATCTTAGATACTTCTAGATACATCTTTAGTAGGTGTAACAACCTTTGAACAAAAAACACCTTCCAATAGTTGATTCGGACTATATGAACCCACAAAACAATTCTGATGCTCAACTTCCAGAGCACCAAACCTTGAATAACTCTTCTAGAATGTAGAGAACACCAATACAAGAAATATTATATAGCCACAAGACCTAAAACAAAATAGGAGAGGACTGCAGAGCAAAAACATTTCTCCTAGTCCACAGGAAACCAACTCGGCCAAAATAGTTCACACACTAGTGAACACAAATTTCACCTGCCATCAAACTATCAACAACAAATTAGGAAATATCACCAAAAAATCACCAACAAACCTTTAGATCTGCACAAGAAAAGGATCAACATAGGAGAAATGTGGAGCATATTTTGAACACATACATAACTCTAAATTCACTCTTTATTAATTTTCACAAAAGCACTTGGTAACCCATCATTTCAGCACATCTGCAATATCATAAGGATAGTTCCATGTACTCACAACATCTCAATAGTGTATCAACTATACATGCACAATCTGCAATATACTGGAATGTGTTGACATCAATGATAACATTAATGACAACACCACCAAAATTGCTCATACTTGCAACATTTTTTTGGTATGAAGATGACACATTTTTATTTCCTTAAAAATAAAGTTTTAGGTATGTTGCTTATTTTATTTTTAGGTTTATAATATTATTTGAGAAGCTACATAACATGCCACATCATCCATCATAGAGGATTTGGATACTAAGGGCACATGATTTGGTGAATAAATATGTACATGGTGGGAGGATCTTGAGATATCCTAGGTATTTGATTAGCTATCTTGAGGTAGGATTGAGAATTTAGGGAACATAGGTATTGGTGGTCTAGGAAAAAGTCTACCTACATCTATCAAGTTGTTCTTTACTCTGATTACTAACTCATAATCCATATGTATATTTTATACTTTGAGGGACCAAATCATGATATATGTACTAAAATTGAATATGCAGTAATATAGAAAACAAGAACCACATTTTTTGAAAGGTTGGCCAAAATGGGTATTAATTCCCAAGTTTTGTGGAACCTAGTATTGAAGTCTATAATAACCACTTGAGGAGCTCTCTTAATGGTGATTAACTATTAGAAAAATGAGGGTTTTTCTCCCTTCCCTTTGAAATTCTTGACAAAGGCATATTAAAGTTAATACCAAGTGGCTATAGAATTTGGAGTTAGAGATGTATACTAGTCTAATGCTTTTCCATTGAAATAAGTGATGAAAAATCTTAATGTAATATCCTATTGGGTAATCTAATATAGAGTGTAGTTACTTGTGATATCTTGCAAATGTTTTGTAGAAGTTTTGAAATATTCTCTTGTAAACTTTGAAAAATATGTGAGAATTTTTAGGAATGAGGATCCACATGGTTGGGTGAGTTAGAAAAATCAAAGGGTTTTTTTTATCCCAATTTATAACATTCCTTTAAGCTCTTGGATTTTTAATTGGAGGGGATGTATCAAGGATGAAGGATTTATATTGACAAATCCTTGTAGGAATAAATAGAGGTGGAACTAAGAGATAGAGATATCTAGTTGTAAAGTATATGATTATAGGTCTCTTACTCATAAAAAATAGGGAGTACCACAAGTGGAAAATATTTGGACTTATCCTAGTTATGGTAGTTTTTCTATGGTCCTACTAGGTGTACCCAAAAAATTGTTGATCACTAAATTAACACTAGTGTGGGTAATCTATACCAACATTGGGAAGCTTCATAAAAGTGGTATGCGATATATGAAACAACCTCTAATATTTTAGAAGATGAATTTTTGCATGTGGTTCTCCAATCTATTTTAATCTGGGGTATAAAAAGAGAAACTGAAAATAAAAATAAGACTCTACTACAAAGGTGATGTTGTTGAGCATAGTTTGTCATTGATGTCAAACTGATGTTAGAAGGTCATTGTTGCTATTAGTGGTTATCAAAGGGTGTCAAGGATATCAGATGTGAAGGTTGTTAAGATGAAGAGATATTCTAGAAGTGAAATTATTGACAACAATCTTAAGGCTCCAGAAGTGTGTTGTTTGATAGTGTGTACATTGTCTAATCTATTTAGGTACCATGAAGCAAGTTTTGTTGTGGTGTGATTTACTTCAAATAGTTAATGAATTTATTATACCATGTCAAGTATGAAGTTAGCATGAGTGTGGTGATTCACAAGGATATATTTTGGACAAAGAGATTATTTAATGTGGGTGGAACTTCTTTCAAAAATGTGTTGTAGCTCAACAGTTTGGAAGGAGAGTATGCCTAATATAGTTTTATTAGTTTCTTGAATTTTCAATGCTGTGACTTAGTGTGTGAGGAGTTTGAAATATCATAAGTTTCATAAGCTATTCCAAGTTCAAGGCATGTGCGATAATGATTCAACTCAAGCATGTGGAGCAAGAATAGGACTTGCTTAAGGTTCTCATGGTGGTGCAAGGCATCAAGTTATTTTTGTAAGGAAAATTAGATGCGGAAAAAAATTCTCCAAATGTCAATACCTCAGGGAAGAATGAAAATACACTTTAAAATTTACAATTATAGTCCAATTAAGATGCACTATGAAGCAGATAACATAAAAAAAGTATTTGAAAATCACACATGAACACCAGATATACGTGGGAAAACCCTTACAGGAGAAAAAACCACCACACCAAGAGAAATCACTTTGTATTATAGTAATGAAATTACATACAAATTTTAGACTTATCTTTTTGGTGTCTATTTACAACAGCATTCACCATGTACACTTTTGTTTCAGGAACCTTCATGTTACAGTCAACACAGAATAGAATTCATCCACTGATACAATCACTCAACAATCTATTGATTCAACCAACCGATTACAATTTGCAATCACAAAGTATATCCATGTCAAACTCTGTCTGTAGAACTTCCTCACAGAACTATCCCAATGAACAAACTACTAATGGTTCACATTCAGCTCCTCCTATTCATCCACGAGACTCCACATAGGATGATCAAATGGTCAAAAGAGATTCAAGCTTTGTTGGCATCTTGGTGAGACACTAACAGAGTCTCCCTGATGCCCAAAAGCTTCAAATTGATGTCGCCAACAGTTATCGTTATCGCCAAGATGTTTCACTGAGCTTACAACATGTATCAGCTTTAGTTCTCCTTTTGGAAAGACTATCGTTCTCACCAAGACATCGCAACGAGCCTTCTTGTGTTACCCCAAAACACCAAATAGTCAGTGAGACCTATTGCTTTCACCAGGAGTTCATAGCGAAGTCTAAAATTCTCATAGATGTGAGTTTACCATTCGGCAAGAGTATCGCTCTTCGGTGAGACAACATATTGATAATCAAAGTCATAGTGAACTCAAAATTTCTATTGGCAAGACTTACCACTCACCAAGAGATCTCATTGAGCAACATTAAGCTACACTGAAAGCATACAACTATCGGCAAGACCAATCACCTTCATTGAGATGTTATGCTGAATACAGACAAGTCATACCAAGCACCAAGCCACAGTCGTCAAGACTTACATCTTTCACCGAGAGAACATACCGAACTCCAAGACTTACCCCGAAAGCTTCAACATAAAGTACTGTCGATGAGACATGTTACTTTCGCTAAGACTTCTCACCGAGCCACCATGTTACTCCAATGACCAACATTTAAACCTTCATCGGTGAGACATTTGTACATCGGTAAGACTTCTTACCGATAGACCATAAGATACACTGAAGACTATAAAGTGAAACATCCTATTGGCGAGAGACTTTTCAATCACTAAGAGTTCTTAGTGAACCCTTAGTGTTACCTCAATGATTCCAAGTGTGTCCTCGCCAGCAAGACTTCCATATCACTGAGAGCTCATAGCAAACAACCAAGACTCTCCCTGACACCTAATTGAATGGCCTGTCGACCAAAGATGTCCGCATGGTAAGAGATCACAACAAACACACTATGTCATAGATAGGATCATTCGGTGAGATAGAAGCTAGGTCACAACAACTTGTACAAAACATGATGTTACCAATCTGCTAGTCAGCCAGACATGATAGATGTCATACCAACTTGGCTCCAATGGAGGTTTCAACCTGTGATGCTTAAGGCACATATTTCAAAAAATCTCCCACTTGACTTAGATCATACAGGAACCTCCAGAGCACAACAAAATGTATTTAAAATCATGGGTACTAAGGCCCATTGAACTAGCACACCACTTGAACTTTTCTATGCTCACTGGCTTCGTCAATGCATCTACAACATTCTCTAGAGTATCAACCTTTTCCAAACTAACCTTTCCATCCTCCACCATATCTCGTACAAAGTGGTACTATACATCAATATGTTTCATCCTAGCATGGAAAGTAGGGTTCTTTGCTAGACAAATTGCACTTTGACTGTCACAAAATTTTTTTATTTCCCCTACATCAAAACCAATGTTAGGACACAAACATTTTAACTAGACTACTTCTTTACAAGCATGTGTAGCTGCCATGTATTTAGCCTCCGTAGTGGACAAAGTGACTACAGCCTGTCGCTTGCTCATCCAACTCACTACACCACCATTCAACATGAAAACGTATCCACCGGTGGACCTCCTGCTATCAATGTCCCCTACCCAATCATAATCTACATAACCATGAATGCTAGGGGTCCTCTTTGATTCAACCAAATTTCCATGATAACACAAAGCATATTATGAAGTCCCCTTCAAATATCTAAACACTCTTTTCACAACATCCCAATGTATTCTTCCTAGATTAGCCATAAACTGACTAAGTTCTCCCATTGCTTGGGTAATGTTTGGCCTTGTACAAAACATTGCATACATAAAGACTACCTACAACACTAGCATAGGGTACACTGGTCATGTCCTCCATCTCAGTAGGAGATTTTGGACAGTCCTCAACAGATAGCTTCGTTCCCTGCAAGACTAGAACCACTAGCTATTTGCAATCATTCATACAAAATCTCTCAAGAATAGTCCTGATATACTTACGCTAACTAAGCCAAAGCTTTCTATTCTTCCTATCCTTGGTTATCTCCATCTCTAGAATATACCTTACTACATCAAGATCTTTCATTTTGAACTTAGCAAACAACTGAGACTTAAGATCAGAAATCATTAGCTTACTATTGCCTATGACCAACATATCATCAACATAGAGAGCAATAATAAGAACTTGATCACTTTCAGCTTTATAATATACACAGTGATCAGATTTTGATCTCACAAATCCCAAAGACAATACAAAAGTATCAAATTTATGGTACCACATTCTAGGTGACTGCTTTAACCCATACAAAGACTTCTTTAATTTACAAAACAGTTTCTCTTTACCTTTTTCAACAAAGTGCTTAGGTTGGGACATATAGATTTCTTCTTCAAGATCACCATGAAGGAATGTTGTCTTCACATCCATCTGTTCGACCTCTAAGTCATAAGCTACTGCAAGTGACAAAAGAAATCTAATAGATGTGAGCTTAGCTACAGGAGAAAAGATTTCCCCATAATCAATTCCCTCTACCTGGGAATAACCCTTTGCAACCAATCTTGCCTTGTACTTTTCCACACTGCCATCCAGACCTATCTTCTCTTTGAATACCCATTTGTAGCCAACAACTTTTCTTTCTTTAGGGAAGGGCACCAAACTCCAAGTTTCATTCTTATCTAATGATGCCATTTCTTCATTCATGGCTTTCAACCAAGAGTCTGAATTAGACATTTTAAATGCCTCCTTTACAGTCCTAGGCTCATCAGTGCTAGATATTAAGGAATAGGCACAAGAAGAATCAATCAATGAGAATCCATACCTATCTTGTTGTTTTCTTTCATGGGTTGTGGTTGAGTTTCTTCTTCTTCAGAACTTTCAGAACTGCTTGAACTCTCCTTAGTCTTAGGTACATTTTGAATCTTCAATTCCTTTTTCTCTAGTGTAGGAGGAATTGCTGCTACATCCTTATTATTTTTTGACTTTTTCTTTGACTGCAGGTCCAAGGTGGAAGGTTTCAACTCACAAAAGATTACACTTCTGCTGTATACAACCTTTTCTATTTCAGGATTCCAAAGCTTGTATCCTTTTATGACAACACTATAGCCAAGAAAAATAAATTTGATAGCCTTGTTCTCCAATTTAGATCTTTTTACATTCTGGCACATATGCATATGCCTCATAGCCAAAAAATTGAATATGTCTAAGAGAGGGCTTCTTACTAGACCACACTTCCAAAGGTGTTTTCTCAATAAGAGCAAAATTTGGAGAACGATTTATTAGGTAACATGCAATAGATACAACCTCAGCCTAGAACTTCTCCTCCAAGCCAGCACTACTGAGCATACTTCGTGCTCTCTCCATCACTATCCTATTGAACCTCTCTGCAACTCCATTCTATTGCGGAGTATAAGGTGTAGTCTTATGTCTTTTGATCCCATGGTCTTTATAGTATCTTTCAAATTCATCAGAATAGAATTCACCGCCATTATCAGTCCTTAAGCATTTTATTTTTATTCTAGTTTGATTTTTGACAAGGTTCTTAAATTCCATAAACTGACTAAACACTTCTAATTTACTTTTCAAAAAATAAACAAATGCTCTTCTTGAATAATCATCAATGAACGACACAGTATCTTGATTTAGACAAAGAAGGAACATCTATTGGACCAAACACATCTGAATGAATATAATCTAACAAACTAGAAGATTTATGAGAATTAAAATAAAAAGAAACATAGTGTTGCTTTCCATATATGCAATGTTCATAGAACTCAAATTCAAGATTACAATCTTCAAGCCCCTCAACCAGGTTTTTATTCTTCAAGGTTTTTAAACCTTTCTCTCCTATGTGGCCTAACCTATGATGCCAAAGCATAGTCTTTTCTACTGGAAGTTTTATTTCCATAGAGTTTACATAATTAGGGATAGATCCCTCTTTACCTCCATGAGAAGCTTTCAATGACATTCCAAAGACACTGTTACATTGAACAACTTGTGCATCCAGCTTGTATAGGGTACCAATTCGAGCACCTCTAGCCATCACCATTGAACCTCTAGTCATCTTGCAGCCATTTCTAGAGAATGTGACTTGTACTCCAATATCATTAAGCTTACTGACAAAAAGTAGATTCGAGCCAGACTTGGTATGTGCATAACATCATTGATCCCCTTTACTCTGCCGTCAGGGAATTGGATTCTGACTTTTCCATAGCCAACAATTTCCAAAGTTGAATCACTCACCAAGTACATCTTTCCACCATTGTATTCTTCATACTTTGTGAACCATTCTTTGTGAGATGTCATGTGGAACGATGGTCCAGAATCAATTAGCCAGTCATCATCTGATGCCTATGTAGCCAAGGCTGTAATGAAGGCATCTACATCACTATGAGAAGAGTCATTGTCAGAAGAGTACTTCTTCTTCTTCTTCTCCTTTTTACAATCCTTTTGGACATGACTAGGTTTCCCACAGCTCCAACACTTCACCTTGGACTTCTTGCCAGGAGACTTTGATCTCCCTTCTGATTTTGATTTGGACTTCTTGTCCTTCTTCTTGCCTCTATCTTTTGACCTTCCTTAGACAGCAAGAGCTTCCTTCACCATCTTAGAAGATTTCCTTCTCATCTCTTCTAGCAGCAAAGAACTAACAACATATTCCATCTTGAAACTAGATGTTGTACTCCCAATAGCCATCACTAGATGATCCCAAGAGTCTGGCAAAGAACACAATAGAAGCATACAACAATCCTCTTCTTCAGTATTTACACCAACAGATGTTAATTGTGCAAGCAACATGTTAAATGAATTCAAATGATCAGCTACAGACCCTCCTTCCTGTATTCTCAAAGAGTACAACTTCTTCCTTAGGAACAAATTATTCACCAAAGATTTCCCCTAATAAATAGACTCCATTTTCTTCCACAAGGAAGAGGCAGTCTTCTCTTCATGCACATTGAGAAGAACTGGGTTTGCCAAACAGAGCCTTATCAGCCCCTTAGACTTTCTATCTACAAGGTCCCAATCTTCTTGCTTCATGCCTGTAGGTTTAGTTCTAGACACTACAAGCCATAGATCATGATCAACTAGAAGATCCTCCATCCCAAGTTTCCACAATGCAAAGTTACTACCATTGAATTTCTCTATTTCAATCTTTCTAGATGTGCTAGCCATCTCAACCTGTAATTAGGAATAAAAAACTCTACATGACTCCCACTGAACATAATTGACTCAAAAAATCCAATGTACCCACAAGGATAACACAACTGGCCAGGCTCTGATACCACTTGTAGGGAAAATTAGATGTGGAAAACAATTCTCCTAATGTCAATACCTCAGGGAAGAATGCATATACACTTTAAAATTTATAATTACAGTCCAATTAAGATGCACTATGTAGCAAATAATAGAAATAAAGTATTTGACAATCACACATGAACACTAGATATACGTGGGAAAACCCTTACGAGAGAAAACCCACCACACCAAGAGAAATCACTTTGTATTATAGTAATGAAATTAAATACAAATGTCAAACTTATCTTTCTAGTGTCTATTTACAGCAGCATTCACCACGTACAATTTTGTTTTAGGAACCTTCATGTCATAGTCAACACAGAATAGAATTCATCCACTGATACAATCACTCAACAATCTGTTGATTCAACCAACCGATTACAATCTACAATCACATAGTATATCCATGTCGAACTCTATCTGTAGAAATTCCTCATAGAACTGTCACAACGAACCAACTACTAATAGTTCACATTCGACTCCTCCTATTCATCCACGAGACTCCACATAGGATGATCAAATTGTCAAAAGAGATTCAAGCTTTGTTGGCATCTCGGTGAGACACTAACAATGTCTCCCTGATGCCCAAAAGCTTCAAATTGGTGTCACCAATAGTTATCGTTATCGCTAAGATGTTTCACTAAGCTTACAACATGTATTGGCTTTAGTTCTCCTTTCAGCAAGACTATCATTCTTGCTAAGAAATCTCAATGAGCCTTCTTGTGTTACCCCGAAACACCAAATAGTCAGTGAGACCTATCGCTTTCACTAGGAGATCATAGCGAAGTCTAAAAGTCTCATAGATGTGAGTTTACCATTCGGCAAGAGTATTTCTCTTTGGTGAGACCACATATCGATAATCAAAGTCATAGTGAACTCAACATTTCTATCGACAAGACTTACTGCTCACCAAGAGATCTCATTGGGCAACATTAAGTTACACCGAAAGCATACAACTATTGGCAAGACCAATCACCTTCACTGAGACATTATGTCGAATATAGACAAGTCATACCGAGCACCAAGCCACAGTTGGCAAGACTTACATCTTTCACTAAGAGAACATACCGAACTCCAAGACTTACCCCGAAAGCTTCAACATAAAGCATTGTCAGCAAGACATGTTACTTTCGCTAAGACTTCTCATCGAGCTGCCGTGTTACTCCAATGACCAACATTTAAACCTTCGTCGATGAGTCATTTGTACATCGGTAAGACTTCTTACTGATAGACCATAAGATATGCCAAAGACTATAAAGTGAAACATCCTGTTGGCAAGACACTTATCAATCGCCAAGAGTTCTTAGCAAACCCTTAGTGTTACCCCGATGATTCCAAGTGTGTCCTCGTCAGCAAGACTTCCATATCACTAATAGCTCATAGTGAACAACTAAGACTCTCCCCGACGCCTGATTGAATGGCCTGTCGGCCAAAGATGTCAATGCGGTAAGAGATCACAACAAACACACTATGTCACAGCGATAGGATCATTCGGTGAGACAAAAGCTAGGTCACAACAACCTATACAAAACATGATGTTACCAATCTGCTAGTCAGCAAGACATGATAGATGTCATACCGACTTGGCTCCAATGAAGGTTTCAGCCTGTGATGTTTGAGGCACATATTTCCAACAATTTTGGTGGAAATTTTGGACAGTTGTATTAAAAATTTCATATAAATATGAATTTAGGTTCATCCTATTTTATCTAGGTTGGTGCAGACCCTTGGTAGACATAAAAGAGTGTTAATGTAAATTTTCATGTATATATTTCAAATGTTCACATGCATTGTAAGGTAATAGTGTGCATCCATTAGTTTCAAAGATTTTGTGAATGTAATTAATGATCATAGTGAAAGTACTATAGTGGGATGTATAATTGTGTAATGAATGGAAGGTATGTGACATAAGTGTAAGTGCTAGTATTAGTGTGTCTACTAGTGCATGACATAGTTATTTTTCAAATCCACCATTATTTATATTCTAGTAGGATTGGTGTTCTACTTGTTTTATTGTTTTGGGAGGGATTGGTTTCTTTGTTCTAGTTGGGATTGGTGTCTCCTATGGGTTGGTGAATACTAGATATTTTGGGGATTGGTTTCTTTGTTAGGTTGGTGCCTACTTCATATTGTAGAGTTTCCTTATTATATTCCTAATTGTGATAATTTCTCACCATGGTTTTGTTGGTGTTCCAAATCAACCATTCCAATGAATCCTAAATAATTATCCAAGTTCTTATACTCAGACTCAAAGAGGGATGTATCCAACTGAGAAGATTTAGTCAAAGACTAAGATCTTCAGCACTTCTAGTTCTATAGGACCAATGTGGGTCAACCTATACAATACCTAAATAATTTCATGTAACTATGTACATAAATTTCTTTTTATAGTAGATAATTCCCAATTCAATTACACCCAATAAAGTACTGACAACTTCAAATATGACCAAATTCTTGGTATATCAACACTTACTCAACAATTGGGAAGAAAAACACTAAAATTCAACCAAACAGTAAGGATTTAAAATGATTTTGAATTTAAACTTGTTTATGAGAATGCACAAAGCTAAATGATAGATTAGTCCTTAATTTTGGGCCATGGAGTGAAACACATAAAAATAATTACTCAGTAGCAAATAGACTTCAGCTAGTGGATTCACAACTGTTAATGTATTACATCAACATATCCTCTCCTATTGTCAATAAAACTCTTCTCATAGATCCAACTTACAAACTTACAATCACAATTATATGCTCAAATTATTTTAACCATTTCATTGAAACAAAACCATAAGCAGATAAGACAATCTCAAGGAAATTGAGATGAAAAATCTAAAGATATTTGGTATTATTGAATACATATGACTAAATGTGTACAAATGTAGAGACAATTTGAAGACATTCATGAATGTGGAGACAATTTGAATACATTTATGATTTTTTTGCACAAATTGGCTGATATTTACTTGTGAAATTATAATTTATAGCTTATAGACTCAACTAATGACTCAAATTCGACATATCTCTATCTACCAAGCCCCACACAAGAATTCAAAACCCTTTACAAATGAGAATAGAAGAGAAGAAATAGAAGAAAGGAAAGCTCCATAAATTGATCTGTAGATGCCATTTGGAAGTTTCATTCACTGTTGATTAACAAAATGTAAAGAATCTCTCCTCTCTCTTCCTTGCAACCACTTTTGCCTCCAATTTTTCTTTTGTTGTAAGTTGCTCATCAACAAAAAATTTCACCATGTTAAGAAATTCACTCCATTTTACTTTGGTTCTGAGAAAATAATTTCTCTTCCCATGAAAACATTTCACATTGCCTTTTATTTTTGTTCATTTTATAATGTTGCACTTTAAACTTTCACCTCCCAGCCAATATAAAACCCAAATTTTAATGAAGGGCCCTTTAATAATATATATTGCACTAGGAACAATATTTCACCCATTCTTTACTAAAGGATATTAAAATATAAATCAATGGAGGCATTGATTTATTTAAAATCAATATCCAACATAATGTTTTCACCTATGCTTGTGTACTTTCACCCTCAATTAAAATGTTTTCCCAATATCATTTAAAACTTTTTACCCATTTTCCTCTAGCAAATAAAAAAATTAGTGAATATTTTATCCACTTTCTTAGATTATCCCCATGCTTGTATTTTATTTCATTCCACAAATTTATCCTTCAACTTAGATGTAAAATATTTGGCTTTAAAATAAAGCCATTAAATATTGCATTGGGCAATATTTAATTCACATGTGCCCCCTTAGAAAATGTTTGCTCCAACCATTAATTTTGTTTTTACCTTCATAAAATTTAATGCAGGCCTTTCTTTAAATTTGTCACATTTTATTTTACACCTATGTGTAAAATATTCACCTTACATTCAAAAGCCATTATTTTTAATGTGGACTCATTCAATTTTCCTTCAGGCAACTTTGATTTTCCCTACTTTTCACCACACACTTCAAAAAATATTTAAAATGTAAAATTCTTCTTGTGCCTTCAATTCCTCCTAGGCCCATGCCACGTGGCACAATCTCATTCATCCCACGACCTTAACTCATGCACACTTTAGAGGTGTGAGCTAGTAGGGAAAGGTCTAGATCTACTAAATCTTCACCCCTGTTTTGATGACCATTGATTTTCAATCTCTCTTTGCTCCACATTCTACCCTAATATCCTCTACCTTAGCATTTGAATTTACTAGTTCCTCTAATCATAGTGGCCAAACAGTTGTTTCCATGTCTCATGTCAACACATTCATGCATCATTCAAGCTCCCTCCATATTCTTTACTGTGTTAAACTCCCCCTAATAAGGATCGATGGCGGTTTCTCCTTTAGATTCTCTTCTCCTTTGTTTGAGCCTTATTATACATTTTGAACCCCAATGATATCAATCTCCATTTATCTTTCAAAACACATATTCTTCTGTTGCCTCTAAACAATGCTCTAGTTGACCTATTATCTCTGTGCCAACAAGAAGTAGCCTCCAATTTCTTTGTAGTTCACAAATTGGTATTATGAACAAATAAAATCATTTTCCCATGTTAACAAGTGTGTAGCTTTGTTCTTCTTTCATGTGGCGTGGTGAACCTCATCATATTCCTCTATAGCTGGTACAATGGCATCTTCTTTTTTTACTTAGAAGTTTTTGAGGACTTGTCAATAACTTGATTTTGTGTGTAGGGCACACACATTGCCTAGTGTTTTGATGGACATCCATATCCTATCTCAGCTCGTGTCCATCTTCCTCTTTCATTTGATTGAAAGTCTTTGAATACTTTTCAACAAACTATCTTGTGCGCAACAATAATTTTAAGCACAAATCTCTTCATGTGCATGTTTGAGCATGTTTCCTCCTTCATTTAGATGATGGTGTTCACCTTTGCATCACTCACATTGAGACTTATGAAGTCTTTTCAACTAATAATTCTATGTGTATAACATAGCTATGGCATTTCATTTGGAATTTTATGAAAATACAAGTTCACATCCTTGGCTATTCAAATCTCTTCTAGGGTGCACACCTTGGCTATCTCATTCTTTATGCAATGTTCAAAAGTTCCTTTTCTAGATTTGTGTATCCTTTGTTCCACCAGATTTAGAACTGATATATTGGCATTCTTTCTATATTGGGCTAACACACTAATCATCATCCAAGGTACCAAAATTTCCCCTTGAGATCATTTAGACATTGGAGTAGTAGAGTATATGCCAAAGATTTTGGCTGAAAGTGTGTCGTATGGCCTCTATCTTGGCTGAAAGAGTATATTAGATTTCACTATCTCCTTAGACATATTCTATTTCAAAATAGATCCTCTTTACTTTCCATTACCTCTTGAAACTGCACATTATTAGGGTACCTATATTTTATATGTGATTTCAACATTTTTGGATTTCATCCCTTTCCATTTCCTTTATGGTACAACAGTTTGCACTATTTTAAAATTCCTTAATAAACACACTTTGGAAAATGCACTTTCATCACAGTCAATGTTATTCTACTTTGTATCAACATCAAAAACTTGTCCATGCACAACTGAGAAATGAACTTGGTTTTTTTTTCACCGATGCTTCCATGATCAAAAGGAAACATTTCAACCACATAACTGTGCAAAGCATGCCAGGTCCCCATGTGGGCCCAGCTTTTTTTTTTTCATTTTCAAACAAGTTTTATTCTTAAATTGATCACAGGTTGCTTCTAAGTGCATCAAAGATGAAAAATGAAATGGGTTCCCATTAAAATATGTTTTCTAAATTATTTTAAGAATGGTGAAAACTAGTGAAGTTGGCTTTGCAATCGCTCCAGAAAACTGATCAAACAACCTCTAAGAGTCATGAAAACTTATAGGAATGTAGAATTTTGGTCCAAGAATGGAGTACAATAGATGTCTTGGAAAAAGAGATCTCGAGGTGAAAGTTATTCACTATCAAAGTTGCTTAGTTGAAATTTCTGCAACAACAGCTTGTTCAGAACCAATTAAAACTCACAAAATCACCTTGTTGAAAAAATATCAAAACAACTTCTCAAGAGTTTCCATTAGAAAAATAAGCTCATTTTGGTACAATGAGTATGTGTGCAAGAGGGGTCTGCTTGAATCATCATCTTTTATGAGATATTCAGGGTTAAAGTTGACCACCATGAAAGGTTTATGAAAATGCAGGTGCAAAACTAAACAAATTGTGTTTGGTATTGATCTGGAAAAAATAGAAAATAAAATCATGAGGCTTTGAAACCTAACATGGGAGCACATTTTGGTATGGATAATGGACAGAAACAAAAAAAATTTCATGAAAAACATTCGGTTGTAAAATGCAAGCTCGAACAGGAGGCTACTTTGCAAAACTAAAAGTTTGCAAACAACAAAAAAGTGCCAAAACCCTATCAAACCTTATCATGGGAAGCTAAAAATTGACATGCACATTCATATGTCACATGAATGGGTCCACAAAGGGGTTTTCTTGAAAATCAACATGCTTCAAATTATGACCCTCCAAAGTGGGTCACATAGGAAGATTCTTCAGGTGCACTTTTGAAAGTGTAGAGGCAGTTTTTTTGAAATGGGCACTTCAAATTTGTGAAATTTGAGAGTCCCAACAGGTTTTTCCCAATTTAGGTTTCCATGCAAAATTATGGTGTTATGTTTTATCTTGTGTTGTGCTTTAATTTCTTTATTTAATAGCTTGTATGGTTTGGTTCTCTTGATGTTGAAAATCTATAAAGTAGTTGTGAAGGTTTTTGAAATTGTTGTATTTTTTTGGATCTATTGATTCAACCCCCTCTGAGTAGATTGTGTGCCCTTAAATTTGTATCAAAGTTAAGTTCTTTGAAATATTCTAACATCTTAAGGTAGATTCAGGATGGCATAAGATAGTTCTTCTGAAAAAAAGAATTAGTTTTTGATGGATCTAAATTTTAGTTTTAGAAAGTTAGGATGAAATCATATTTTATGGCTATAGGAATGGATATTTGGAATTCAATTTTAGAAGGTTATGAAATCCCTAAATACCCTCCTAGGGATCAGATTGGAAAAAGTGCTTATGAAAATAATGCTAAGGATAGGAATTCTCTTTTAAGTAGTTTGACTAACACTAAGTTTTTAAAAGTGATGGATTACATAACAACAAAAGGAATATGGGAAAATTTGGAAACTATATATGAAGGTGATCATATAGTCAAAGAAGCCAAGTTGTAGACTTACATAGCTCAATTTAAAGGTCTAAGGATGAAAGAAGATGAGAATACTGCTACATTCATGTTTTGGGTTGATGAAGTTGTCAATCATATTCAAGGTCTTGGTGAAACCCTGGATAAGAAGATTATCGTGAAGAAGATACTTAGATCCTTACCTAGAAGGTTTGATCCTAAAATTTATGCTATTGAAGAAGCTAAAGATGTGAATACTTTAAATTTTATTGAGTTACATGGAACATTAATTGCATTTGAGATGGGATTTTAAACTGAAGTTTCTATAAGAAAATAAGCTACTTTTAGAGTATCACTGAAGTAGGTTGATCAAAATTCTGATTGTGGATCAGAATTGGAAGAAGTAAATTTTGTCAAAAAATTGCAAAGAGGTTTTGGTAAGTATAAAGGTAAATTACATTTCAAGTGTTTCAATTGTGGAGAATTTGGGACTTTTATGGCTAAGTGTCCCCATAGGAATACTAATAATGTAGAAAATAATAATGGAAATAAGTCTTTTCAAAGAAGATCCAAAGGAAAAAGAAAGCATAGAAGTTTTTATACTAATGAGGAAGAAGAAGAATATTCTATAGAAGAAGAAGATGAAGATGCATCTAGTGATGAAAGTGGAAAAGCTATATTCATGGAATTTGAAACTACTGATGGTGATGTTGAAATGGGTTATGGAGAAAATGATGAAGAAGAGCCAAATATTATGAATAATTTGTTATGGGATGGAAGAGAGATCAAGAAGATGAATATCATAATTGAAAAATAAGTAATATCCAAGAAGAAAATAGAAAAATATTTGAAGATTTTTGAAAATATCATTGTTGATTTGAAGACTCAAGTAGAATAAGCTAAGATAGTTGAAGAAGTTATGATAAATAAGTTACTAGAAAGAGATGAAGATTGTGAGAAGCTTGAGGTAGAGATTGTTGCAGCCAAAAAAATGAGCTTAAGGAAAATTAGTAGTTGTAGTTGAAGTTCAATAAATATATTGAAACCCTAGATTATATATTGGAAGGTCAAAAAGTTTTTCTTGAAAAAAATAGAGTTTGTTTTGAAGGTCAAAAGAAAAAGGTGAAAAACAACCATAAAAGAGTACTAAGGAAATTCTAGAAGTGATAGGTTTCATAAGTTCAACATTAGAGAGGACATCGACAAGTAATAGAAGCATAACTTAGAATGATGGATTTATTCAAGTGTGGAGAAAAAGGAGGAGATTCGAAAGGAAAGGATACAATACCAGGTCAAGTTTTTCATTTTTTTTGGTTATTGTTTTATTTCTAATGGTTATGGACACAAGGCCATGGAATGTAGAAGAGTTCTGGTAAGAAGAAATAATTTTTTCAGTAATAATGCATTTTCACTTTTGTTAAATTTTAATATCATATGTTTCAAGTTCAACAATTTGGGAAATATTATAAGCAATTATGGAAGTAATTTTGTGAGTTAGTTACCGGAAAAAGGAAAGAGTGAAGTTTTGGAAAAGGTTTGGAAGTAGGTTCTGAAAGAGAAGAAGTTTGAAGTCTTTGATTTCAAAAACAATATTACATTCTCAGGAGAGGAAGAATCTATGAATTATTTACAATGGTTTCTCATCATATGGGTAGAGATAAAATTAATTTCACGAATTTCAAAAAATTTGAAGGTGGTTCAGTTACCCTTAGAAACAACTCAATGGCCAGAATTTTCAGTAAGGGTACTTTAAGTCTTGATGGTGATAAGACAAAGACACATAATTTTTTATATGTTGAAGTTGTAAAACATAATTTGTTGAGTGTCATTCAGATGTGTGGTAAGGGATATCCATTATCCTTTAGTGTTGATGGTTGTGAATTAATAAAATCAAGTATCAGTGAGTTGATTGTGGAAGGAAGCAGGAAAGATGTAGTGATATTTATCACCTCAATGAGTTGAATGGAAAGATATGTCTCATTGCATAGAATAATGAAAGTTAGCTTTGGCACAAAAGGTTATGACATATGAATTTTGATGATACTATCAAGGTTAGTTCAAAAGGGCTGGTCCAAGATATGCCAAATTTCAAGAAACCTCAGTCAATTAGTTGCAAGCCATGTCATGAAGGGAAACAAAAAAGAGAAAATATCCAACTAAGGATTATTCCACAAAAAATCCATTGGAATTGGTATACAAATTTGTACGAACCAATAAGGACTAAGAGTCCACAAGGAGATAGGTATTTCATGATGTTGATTGATGATTATACTAGGATGACTTGGATTACATATTTAAAAGAGAATTCATAATATTTTGAGAAGTTCAAAGAATTTAAGGCTATGGTAGAGAATGAAACCAAAAGAAGAATCAAAGTCCTAAGATTAGATAAAGGTGGAGAATTTACAACTAAGAAGTATGAGAGATTTTATGAAGAGCATGGAATCTAGAGGTTTTTTTTTACCCCTAGAACACCATAGTAAAATGGAGTTGTTGAAAGAAAGAACCAAATTGTACAAGAAATGGAAAGGACAATGTTATGTCAGGAAAAATTATTAGATATGTACTAAAGAGAAGCTACACAGATAGTTGTGCACATTTTGGATAGAGTTCAGATTAGGAAAAAGATAGAGAAGAATCCATATGAGCTATGGAAAGGAAGATTGACATTAGTAATGTAGTTCAAATTTTTTGGAAGCAAGTTATATATCAAGAGAGATGAGGAGAATTTGGGTAAATTCAAATCAAGGTCAAATGAAGGTATTTTTCTTGGTTATTCTTTAAGAAGAAAAGCTTATAGATGTTATAAAAAAATATTGAAGAGGATGATTAAAAGTACAAATGTAGAGGTTGATGAAAATATTCAGAGTACTACTATTCTAAAAGTTGAAGAGCAAGAGGAATTAGTTCATAGTAACATTGAAGAACCATAATAGGTTGTTTTAAAAACTCTAGATAAGCATGTTCAAAGAAACCACTTTGCAAATCAGATTATTGGTGACAAAGATAGTGGGATTCTAACTTGAAACAAGTTGGAAAGATCAAAAGAACACATAAATTTTTATTTACTATCAAAGATAGAACCTAAAAAATATAAAGAAATATACAATTAACAAAGGTTGGATTGATGCTATGGAAGAACTAAATTAGATCATGAAGAATGAAACTTGGGAACTTGTCCCAAGATTTAAGGATAAAAATGTGATTGGAACCAAGTGGGAATTTAGAAACAAGTTGAATGAAGAAGGTGAAGTGATATGAAACAAAATTATACTTGTGTGCAAAGGATATGGTAAAGTTGAAGGTATATAATTTGAGGAGACTTTTACTCTGGTGACTAGACTAGAAGTAATCAAGATTTTTCTAGCTCTCTTAGCATTCAATAATTTCAATGTGTATTAGATGGATGTGAATTCAACATTATTGAATGGATAACTTGAAGAAGAAGTTTACATTGAGCAACCAAAAGTACTTCAATGCACTAACAATTTGGATTATGTTTGTAAATTGAAGTTTGTATGGACTCAAAGTTGGATGGATACTTGTTGCAACAGGGATTCCAAAGAGGCTATATGGATAAAAAATTATACATAAAAAATAGAAGGAGAACAATGTTGATAGTTGTGGTCTATGTTGATGACATCATTTTTGGAGGAAGTAGTGATAAAATGTGCAAAATTTTTTAGAAGGTGATGCAAAATGAGTTTGCGATGTCTAATAGAGCTTCTAAAGGTTTTGCAAAATTTTGAGCAGGTTTGTGTTTTGATCATGATTTTTGAGCCTTTTTTCCAAGGGTAGGTTAAATTTTTGGTCTAGAAACCCTCACTTTATAGGCTTCCCATCATAAAACCTTGGGTGTTCTATTTTTTTGTTGACTTACAGTGGGAACTAGTCATCGGTCGCATCGTGCTTTTTATCGACCTAAGTTTTTCCTAAGACCAAAATATTTTGTCGAAAGGACTTAAGTCTTAAGCCTTTGATCTTAAGGGTCAAGTCTTGTTGGCCTAGTCATGGCCCCATTTTAAAACTAATGTTATTGGCATGTGTAAAATAGACCACCATCTGATCATAGGACCTAATCTTGGTCATTCTCTACTAGCCCTATGTGATTAAAATAATGGCTTATCAAAGGCCGCGGGGTCATAGGCTTTAAACACACGTCCCTCCATAAGGTATGGGGTGTAGTATTGATGATGAACCTAGTGATTCATGGTTTTTATCTAATGGATGAGATGCAACAACAAGGTTAAAACTCATTCGTCCTCCTGCTAAGCCCATGGGAATTAAATATTAATTAATTTGAAGCCATGGGGTTAGCGGGCTTGTGACACGTGGATTCCTTGGCCGCTTGAAGGAGGGAATAGTGGAGGCCATAGGTAGATGTGTTGGTGCCTAGTTGGTTAGATCCCATTGGCCAAGAATTGGTGAGCAACGGTGTTAGGAGTTGAAACTCGATCAACTCAAATCTGAGTTGTCCAAAAGGCCACTTAACCAAGAGATCCATAGCTTGCATTGAACACTAGAGATATGAGCATGATAGTTTTTTTTTCTTGGTGTGAATGGGAATTAATGGTAGAAGGCATTTACAGGAATAATCAAACATGATTCTTATGTGTGTGAATGATTACTCTCTTGTAATCATTAAGGTTGGTACAATGATTTTCATGTACCTGGGTAATTAACAGTGTTGATATGGATGCTAGTGGTTGATCATCTGCTCACTTGTGTGACTTGGTTGAGCAATGATGATCAACATGATCAAATTGCTTGATAAATGAGAGGCTGATTGCATTTTTTTACTATTGCAATCAAGAGCTAAAGTTCTCTAAGTCTATGAGAAGAGTGTTCTACATTTGAGAAATATTGTCCTTAGTGAAGATGAGTAAGTCTATTGCTCTTGTGTCACCAGTGTAGAGGTCTCCAAGGTACAACCTCTGAGAATCTCATAGTAACACTCCAGGGAATGAGTAGAGCACACCAGTAATTGTTTAAACTCCTATTAGTTATCAAAAATACTGGTTTGAAACCAAAAGAGGTTGCCAAGCTCTTAATACATTTTAGTCTAACTAACAAGGCTAGATGGTATATTTGAGCCTTCTTTTCTTCAGGTTCTGCCAAACCTATGTGGGTGCATCTATGCAAATGAGGTAGAATTAAACTATATGTTTCCTACTTGAGCAATCTATCCACAATGGAAATTTGGAGTGGGACAAATGAAAGCTTAATAACTACTCGTAAAATTTAAGATGTGAATGTTTGAATAAGATTTTATAAAATTCTAAAATGGAATTGGTATGACCAATGCCTACTTCTATTGGGATAATGGATTCAAGAGGTAAATGATATGTGTGTCCTATTTCTGGATAAAATTTGAAATTTTTGGCACTTTTATGAGCTTATGCCTGGCATAAACATGTAAGGATGCAATTATCAAGTTTTTCTTATGGATCCAAATGACTTTTTCCAGATTACTATGATTAATTAAAATAATTTAATCCTTCCTTGAAGGAGCTAGTTAATTGAACCACACAGGAGCAACAAATATGCTTTGATAAATTGAAAATATCATTGATACATCAATTTAAATAATAAGGAAATGTCAACCTTGGAGACAACCGATAATATTTTCATTTATTTCAACAAACAATTGACACCATAATTGGATCACCAAATTTATGCATTCTTCTCCATTATATAATTTTAAAAGATTTTACAATATACAACATAATGTTCTGCTAAGGTGATTGAACAACCTCTCCAACTACCTAACCTACTACTTCTTCCTAAATCAAATGATGATCCATTAGATTTCATCTGGCATATATACATTATATATTCAATAGTTGTGATCCTTTGCTATGTGTCAGCTATAGCTCCTCATTATAATTTAATTAATTTCCTTCGAAAAATTAAAATATTTTAATCTTCGTTATCTTTGTCTCCCGTGATTTTTTTTTCATAATAAAATTTAATTCCTTTGTTGGAAATGTTCACTTTTTCACCCAAAAATGTTTACCTGCTCTCATATCTCCTTTGGTGAAAAGTGTCTTTATAAATTTTACCTGTTATGCTCTCTTAGGTAAAACAATTATACACTTTTAAATTCCCTTTGCATTTATCTCCTCAGTGAAAATGTGAAATATTGTTTTCCACTATAGTCATACTTTATTAATATTTTGTCTACACTATGATCGTATGCATTCACTATATCGGGGTAACATATGACATTAAGGAGACATATTTTATCTTACATTGATATCAGAGAGTCTCTCCGATGCAAATTTTTTTAGGAAGATTGTATTAGTGAGACCTCAAAACACTCTTGCAAATATCGATGAGACTTCAAACCACCCTTGCAGATATCGGTGAGACTTCATACCATTCTTTTTAATTAGTATAACATATGAAGTTAGAAGGAGAAGGAAAAATCACTCCAATAGCACATGTCTCCCCGATGTGTTTCTCTCATTTTATTGGTGAGACAAAGCCAATTTCTTGTTGATGCGGGTCCATCAACATGACATGTATTCTTAGGATGACTTGATGATTTCACTATGATATTGTTGTTCTTGTTGATCAATGATTCTTCAAACCAACTCTTTCCAATAGGTGTGATTATGAACCACTCTTGTAGATCGGTGAGACTATGAACCACTCTTGTAGATATTAGTGAGACTATGAACCACTCTTGTAGATATCGGTGAGACTATGGCTAGTCTCTCTAATGGAATTTTTCATTGTTGCAAGATGGTTTTGCATGAAAATGAATAGATCCAAAGTTATGATTTTTAAAATTTGCTCCTAGGGATAATTTTACGATTGAGTTTTCTGAGTGTTGTATAATTTTTTTGACATGGCACCCTCAAATTTTACCAAAATTTGAAGGTTCTAAAAAATCCAAAGGAAGAATGTAAGAAGGATGCTTGTGGCAAGAGACCTACATGAGTTGCAGTGAGAAGCAACTATAGGTTAAGGAATCGAGTTGTGACAGGACAGACAATAGAGGCTAAAGGAAAAAAACCTATAGGGTTCATGAGAGGAATAAAGAGGAAGATAAGGTATGGTTGAGCTTCTTTGGGATGACACAGTTCTCCTATTGACATCACTGATAGCCCCTCAGATAGTGAAATGAAGATGGATTTGGGTTATTGCCGGTACCTTATGGTTTTAAATGAGTTTTCTGACTTAGAGGAGGAGGTAGTAGCAGTCAACCCAATTTTAGTGAAGACACCCAATGGGCATATCTACTCCACTACTCATATGGATTATAATGAAGAAGAAGTGGTGGTCTCTCCCCTAGCCTTTGCAAAGAAAGAAGTGGGAATGTGTACTGTGGTTTTGGTTTTGGTTGAAAGAGATGGTACTTGGGTCTTAATTTTTGTGTTGTGATAGTAATATTATTATGGAGGCCATTCTTGCACTCTCTGCATATGTGGGATTTTTGTATTTTATGCTAACTAGGGATGCCTTTGGATAGTATCATAAAATATTTTGGCTCAATGTGGGTATGGAATGTAAAGGCTTGTTAATAGTTAAAGGTGATTTTTGGCAGCATTGGCTGGTTGTTTTTGGTGAATGTTATGAATTTTGTTTCCCTTGTCCAGTAAATGATTACAAACAACCATTTCGGTAAATTATGAAATGAAATTCACTTGAAATGTAATTGCAATTGAGTTAGGTTCTTGTTGCTCCCTTGATTTATAAAAAGGATTTCAAGGCTCATTGTAGATGTTTGGTTTTTGAGTCACAACATGGTCTAGGTAGAAGCTAGGTCTAGGAAGGAGCATACTATAGAAAGCTTAAGGGATAAAATAGTAAATTTTCTTGGGTATAGGTCTTGTATGTAACAATATTAAATTAGTTTTATATAAGCTACAAATATCGAAAAAAATCTTAGTTCTAAAATGAATACTCTCCTCTATAAATTTTTGTAAGTTATAAATAAAAATGTCAATGCTATTTGTGTTTATAGTCAATTGTTCAATTGAATGTGTGTCCTTATTTTTTCTTTAACTCAAAGAGTTGATTAAATGCTTGAAGAGGGTCACAAATTTGTAAGAGTTTACATAGGATTTGGTAAGAAGTTATGTTTTATACATTGTGATTTTTCATATTGTAAAGCACTATGATAATATTCCACCAAGTTTTGAATCAAATAGCTTATGTATTATTGGTTATTGCATATTTGACTTTGTACGCTCGATTGATGAAGCACTAGTCTATTTGTTAAGAATTCTTGCAATTGAATGAACTGGTGATATTCCTAGCTATGGATTTACAATGAGAGAAAAAATCATTAAATAATCTTTCAATTATGAAATATGAGTTTGAAATATCCCCTTGTTCCTAGCAAATAGATAATCATTTACTTAAAGGTTAGCGAAATATTTAGTGAATTACTTTTATTTACAAATAATAGGAATTAATCTATGTATAGAAATGTTCTCATTCAAATAAATAAAAATGAACACAATAAGGAATACCCTCCTAGGTTCCACAGAGCCTAAAGTGTAGGAGTAAAGACCCCAAAATATTTTACTCATTGTTTTGGCCACTAGCCTTGGAATTTATTGAGCATAAGGGTTGGCTACCCTTTAGACAATTTCAAGGTTCTACTAGAAAAAACACCAACAGAATTGGTGACTCTATTGGGGACAATATTTTCATTCTCCAGTTGTAGATTGTTGTATCATAGGCTCAAATATTTGTTGAATCTAAACTTTGGTTCAAATGGTGAGAAGCTTCTAGACCTGGAAGTGTTTTAGTTGCTACAAATTTTAGAGAATCTAACTGTGACTCCATTGATGGAGAAGACCTAGAGTGATATTTACTTTTGAAGAAACTTCATATTGTTTGAAGTTGAATCCTTTGAAAAGAGGTGGTGAATCTGTCTAAAGAACCTGATAAAGAATGAAAAATGTTCTAGATCTTGCAAATTTGTAGTCAAGGAAGAGAGATTGATAGCTGCCACAAATTTCTAGGTATTCTCATAGAATTCAAAGAAGTATTGTTATATTTCAAGAAAATTAAGAGAAATATTCAAGACTTAATATTGTAAACGATTCCTTGTTAGGTGAAGTAGCATGAAATGAGGGAATAATAGTGATAATTTTGAATGCTTTTAAAGTGTAAATTGAAATTTTTGTATTATTATGAAGAAGCATGTTATGTTTTAAGGTCTTAAGTAAAATATATAGAAGGTTTGCATCATCAAATGATCAAGATCATAATGGAAAAAGGAATTTGAATTGCCTTTGCAATTATAAGATAAACCTGATAAGATTTGTGCATCCTAAAAGGGAATCATAGATAAAAATGTATAATGGGAAACCTCTATCATATCAAAGAAATTTTAGTATTGAAAGGTACAAATCTATATATTTTAGCAACATTTGTGGTTATCCAAATGTTTTCCCACCCAATATCAGAGAAAAGGTACCAAAGTTTAATGGTGGAAAGTCTTAATCAACAAGAAAACATCTACAATAGTTTGTTGATGTGATGGGATATTATGAACTGTACTTTGAAGATGTTGTCATGAAATTTTTTGTTCAATCTCTAAAAGGAGATGTAAGAGATTGGTTCTCATATTTAATAACATCTTCTATACATTCATGGGATAAGTTTAAAGTAGTGTTCATGGAGCGATTTGGTGAAAGGATTGATCGAATCTTGATAAGGAAAAAATTGATGAGCATGGAGAAAGAAGAGGATGAGTTTTTTATTAAGGTAAAAAAAGGTTTTGAAGGGACTCAAAACCCTTTATAGTAAAAAAAAAAGATACAACAAGAACAACCTGTAGCCAGCCAAAACCCAACCCCCAAACAAGACCCGTCAAGATTTACATTTAGAACTGGTCTTGTGGGAACAAAGAGTCATGTCAAAAGAAGGCCTAGAGAAATTTGCTTTCTTTCCCTTAACACTAATCTAGCCTTCTTCCACTTGCACTTCCTTTTCATGCCAAGCCAACACACAATTTTCTTGAAGATGAATACCTATACCTACTACCACTGTCTTAGTGATTTCATCATTATTCCTTCATGCAGGCATAGACATTTTAGAAAAGCCACCAGAAATGATAGCCAAAGTGCTATCACTAGAAATGGCAGCCTGAGACCCATTCTCTCACTCTTTAGGAGTTTAAACATGAAAATCTTATTCATCATCAACAACCCCACCATTTGAGGCATCTGGAGGGGATTCCCCAAGACCCTATGATTCCAATGCAACCGCCTCAACAAACTCCTAATTTGTTCAGATTTCTTCTCAACCGTATAATGCTATTGAGAAGCACCTTTCCACCATGTAGACTTCATTGATTTTTTCTCAAATCCGAATTGAGTAGCAATATGACCTATTTTAAAACACCTTCTACAATGGAAGGGAATCCCTTCATAGTCCAAGGATTGGACCCAAGAAACCTTAGGAGATTTAAGTAAAATCTTAGTAGACAAAACTTTTGAAACATCCATTTCAACCAATATGCGAGCAAAGGTGGAATGACAAATTTTAGAGGATTCATCATCCACCAACAAGAAATCACCAAGGGCATCACCCACTTCCTCCAAAAGAGGGTCAGTCCATAAGTGGAGGGGAAGATTTGGTAGCCAAACCCATATTAGAATCTTGTTGAAAGTTTCAGAGGAAGGATTGAAATCGGAATGCCAAGGCTTAATCATCAACAAAAATTTGTCCTCCCAGCTAAAAAAATTGTCACATAAAATTATGTTGCTATCCTGACCATTGTCAAACTTAACAACAAAAAACCCCTTAACCATGGGGAAAATATGGAATGTACTAGAAATTAGAGGCTCCCATTCAGTGGAGATCCAAGAGTCCAGCTAAGGGAGGCTACACCAAAAACCCCTAAACTGAAAAATAACCCCACAAATAGAGAGCTCAAAAACATTCTCATCTATTTACTCTATCACCTCAACTTTCAGATCAATGGATATGGTATTTGCAGTAGGGATAAACCCTCTAATCACAAAAATCCCTGGCTGAACCCTCGAAGCCAACAACAATGCCCTCACAACAGGGCCTTTGCACTTAGAAGGTTCACATTTCTCTGTTGCATTCGATATTCCACCTCCTTGGACAATGAATCCACCAACGCCCTTTTGTTCACCGAAATTTCTCTGTTGCTTAGAAGAGGATGAGTTAGTCCCCTCTTTTAATCTCTAATTTTCAAAGATAATAAGATAGATCCCTAAAAGAATAAGACCAAGTGATGCATGATTCTTAGTCGTGTACTTAGATGCATTTGATAAAAAGATGAGTTAATTACTAAGAGACAAAGATTCCACAACAATGTACTAAGCATATCAAATTGCTATAGATATTGAGAAAAAATTGAAATAATCAATGATGAAAGGATATTCAACCATCAATATTGGTCCTTCTAGTACATCTCAGAAAAATAGAACCAATGGGTCAATCACTCAAAATTTTTTTAGGATGATAATTTTCCTAATATTCCAATTTCCCCATCACCACAACATGAAGATCATAGGGAGATCCAAATTGAATGTCCACAAGATCAAAGCAAAGCTAATCAAGTGTCTTCTGTTAAAATATTATGTGAAATGAAAACAAACAAAGGAGAATCACCTTATGATTTTTTCTCTAGATTTGTGGATGCTTTGTTGGAGGTACCTAATAGGATCAGGCTAAAAGATTCAATATGCATTGATATGTTTTGTGAAATATACCAATTAGAACTGAGTACCCTGCCAAAGGATTTAAAACCTTATAGTTTAAGCCAAGTAATTGATTAGATAAATATTATAGAGGGAGCTAAGAATAATTATGTACAACATATGATGCCCCTAGATTGTAAAGAAAATTAGATGTGGAAACAATTCTCCTAACGTCAATACCTTAGGAAATAATGTAGATGTAATTTTAAATTTTACAATTACAGTCCAATTAAGATGCACTATGAAACAGATAATAGAAACAGAGTTTTGACAATCACACAAGAACACTAGATATACGTGGGAAAACCATTATGGGAGAAAAACCCACCACACTAAGAGAGATGACTTTGTATTACAGTAATTGAGATTACATACAAATGACAGACTTATCTTTTTGGTGTTTGTTTACAATAGCATTCACCATTAACAATATTGCATAGGAACCTTTTCGTTACAGTCCATAGAATATAAATCATACACTGATATAATCACACAATCATCTGTTGAACCAACCAATTGACTGAACACAATCAGAAATCTCAGAGTATATCCATGGCATTCCCTGACTATCGAACTTCCTCACAGAACCATCACAACTGACTGTCTTCCAACGATTCCCATTTGACTCCTCCTATTCATCCATGGGATGCCACATCAGAAGGTCAAACAGTTAAAAGAGATTCAAGCTTTGTTGGCATCTTGGTGAGACACCAACAGTGTCTCACTGATGCCACATAACCTTCATACCGATGTCACCAAGAGTCACCGTTATCGCCCAGACCTATCACTTTCGCTAGGAGATCATAGTGAGTCACCAAAGGTTATACCAAAGTCACAAGTCATATCGAGCTCCAAAGAATAGTTGGCAAGAATTACATTATCACCAAGAGGTTTCACTGAGATCACTTATGTTCCCCTGAAGTCATCAGTAGTCGCCAAGACCTATGCCGAAGAACCCTCATCATCGGCAAGACTTACATCATTTGTCAAGACTTCTTCTTGAACCATTTGGGTTACCCTGATAGCCAACACTTGAGCCTCCGTCGGTGAGACATTTGCACATCGCCTAGACTTCATAACGAAGCCTTAGTGTTATATCGATGACTCCTGAGTGTGTCCCCGTCAGCATAACATTCATCTATCGCTAAGACCTTTCTCTGAGACTCTTTGTGTTACCTCGAACGAATGCGGTCAATTAGACTTTCTCACATTAGTAAGACATCTTACTGATAGTATTACTTCTGGTGAGAGTTTCCCTGATGACATTAAACCAACTACTATTGGCGAGACTTTAACTCTTCGCTGAGACTTCTCACCGAGCCGCTATAGGTTATCCCAAAGCCCGTGGTTGCCGAGAGTCTCCTTGATGCCCAATTGAATGGCCTATTGACCAAAGATCTCCATGAGCGCTAAGAGGTTATACAAAACACTCCTTGTCACAACAACATGCTCAAAAGGAAATGACGTTCGACAAGACAAAAGCTAGGTCACAGCTACCTGTGCAAAACATGATGATACAAACTACTTGTTAGCCAGACATTGAAGCTATCACACTGACTTGGTTCTAATGGAGGTTTCAACTTGTATTGTTTGAGGCACACATTTCTAACAATCTCCCACTTGATGAAGATCATACAGGCACCTCCAATGCACAATTAAAACTTACTAAAATCATGGGTACTAAGGCCCATTGAACTGGAACACCACCTGAACTTGTTTGTGCTCACTGGCTTCGTCAATGCATCTGAAACATTCTACAGAGTATCAACCTTTTCCAAATTTACCTTTCCATCCTCTACCATATCTTGTACAAAGTGGTATTGTACATCAATATGTTTCATTTTGGCATGGAAAGTAGGGTTCTTTGCTAGACAAATTGCACTCTAACTGTCACAAAAAATTATTATTTCTCCTGCATCAAAACCAATGTTAGAACACAAATGTTTTAATCATACTACTTCTTTACAAGCATGAGTAGCTGCCATGTATTTAGCCTCCATAGTGGAAAAAGTGACTACAGCTGCCGCTTGCTCATCCAATTCACTGCACCACTATTCAACATGAAAACATATCCACTGGTGGACCTCCTGCTGTCAATGTCCCCTGCCCAATTAGAATCTACATAACCATGAATGTTGAGAGTCCTTTGTGATTCATCCAAATTCCCATGATAACACATTTCAAAATCTGAATTACCCTTTAAATATCTAAATACTCTCTTCACAACATTCTAATGTTTTCTTCCTGGATTAGCCATAAACCGACTAAGTACTCCCATTGCTTGGGTAATATCTGGACTTGTACAGACCAATGCATACATAAGACTACCTACAACACTAGCATAAGGCACACTGGTCATGTCCTCCATCTCAGTAGGAGATTTTGGACAGTCCTCAACAGATAGTTTCATTCCTTGTAAGACTGGAACCACTAGCTGTTTGCAATCATTCATGCAAAATTTCTCTAGAACAGTCCTTATATACTTACTCTGATTGAGCCAAAGTTTTCTATTCTTCCTATCCTTGGTTATCTCAATCCCCAGAATATACCTTGGTGCACCAAGATTCTTCATTTTGAATTTAGTAGACAACTGAGACTTAAGATCATAAATCATTAGCTTGCTATTTCCTATGAACAACATATCATCAACATAGAGAGCAATAACTAATACCTGATCACTTTCAACTTTATAATATACACAATGATCAAATTTTGATCTCACAAATCCTAAAGATAATACAAAAGTATCAAATTTCTTGTACCACATTCTAGGTGACTGCTTTAACCCATACAAAGACTTCTTTAATTTACAAAATAGTTTCTCTTTACCTTTTTCAACAAAGTGCTTAGGCTAGGACATATAGATTTCTTCTTCAAGATCACCATGAAGAAATGTTTTTTTCACATCCATCTGTTCAACCTTTAAGTCATATGCTGCTGCAAGTGACAAAAGAAACCTGATAGATGTCAACTTTGCTACAGGAGAAAATATTTCCCCATAGTCGATTCCCTCTACCTGGGAATAACCCTTTGCAACCAGTCTTTCCTTGTACTTTTCTACAATGCCATCCAGACCAATCTTTTTCTTAAATACCCATTTGTAGCCATCAGGCAAGGGCACCAAACTCCAAGTTTCATTTTTCTCTAATGATGCCATCTCTTCGTTCATGGATTCAAACCAAGAGTCTGAATTAGACATTTTAAATGCCTCCTTTACAGTCCTAGGCTCATCAGTACTAGAAATCAAAGCATAGGTACAAGTAGAATCAATCAATGAGAACCCATACCTATTTGGTTGTTTTCTTTCTCGGGTTGAACTCCTCAGTGGCTGAGTCTAAGGTTGTTCTTCTTCTTCCAAACTTTCAGAACTGCTTGAGCTCTCCTTAGTTTCAAGTACATTTTGAATTTCCAATTCCTCTTTCTTAGGTGTAGGAGGAATTAATGCTACATCCTTATTGTTTTCTGACTTTGTCTCTGACTACATATCTAAAGTGGAAGGTTTTAGCTCATGAAAGATTACACTTCTATTGTATACAACCTTCTATGTATCAGTATTCCAAAGCTTGTATCCCTTTATGACAGCACTATAGCCAATAAAAATACATTTGACAACCTTGTTCTCCAATTTAGATCTTTTCACATCTGGCACATATGCATATGCCTCACAGCCAAAGACTCAAATATGTCTAAGAGAGGGCTTCTTACCAGACCACACTTCCAAACCTGTTTTCTCAACAAGAGCATAATTTGGAGAATGATTTATTAGGTAACATGCAGTAGATACACCCTCAGCCTAGAACTTCTCCTCCAAGCCAACACTATTGAGCATACTTCGTGCTCTCTCCATCACTGTCCTATTGAACCTTTTTGCAACTCCATTTTGCTTTAGAGTATAAGGTGTAGTCTTATGTCTTTTGATCCCATGGTCTTTATAGTATCTTTCAAATTCATCAGAACAAAATTCACCACCATTATCAGTCCTAAAGCATTTTATTTTCCTACTAGTCTGATTTTCTACAAGGTTCTTAAATTCCTTAAATTGACTGAACACTTCTGATTTACTTTTCAAAAAATAAACAAATGCTCTTCTTGAATAATCATCAATGAATGACACAGTATCTTGATTTAAACAAAGAAGGAACATCCACTAGACCAAACACATCTGAATGAATATAATCAACCAAACTAGAAGATTTATGAGAATTGGAATAAAATGAAACATGGTGCTGCTTTCCATATATATAGTGTTCACAAAATTCAAATTCAAGATTAAAATCTTCAAGCCCCTCAACTGGGTTTTTAAACATTTCTCTCCTGTGTGGCCTAACCTATGATGCCAGAGCATAGTCTTCTCTATAGGAAGTTTTACTTCGATAGAGTTTACATAATTAGGGATATTTCCCTCTTTACCTCCATGAGCAGCTTTTAGTGACTTTCCAGAGACACTCTTACATTGAACAACATGTGCATCCAGCTTGTACAGGGTACCAATTTGAGAACCCCTAGTCATCTTGCAACCATTTCCAGAGAACAAGACTTGTACTCCAATATCATTCAGCTTACTGACAGACAGTAGATTTTGAGCCAAATTTTGTATCTGCATAACATCATTGATCCCCTTCACTATTCCATTAGGGAATTGTATTCTGACTCTTCCACAACTAATAATGTCCAAAGTTGAATCACTCGCCAAGTACATCTTTCCACCATCGTATTCTTCATACTTTTTGAACCACTCTCTATGAGATGTCATGTGGAAAGATGCTCCAGAATCAATCAACCAGACATCATCTGATACCTGTGTAGCCAAGGCTGCAATGAAGGTGTCGCCATCACTATGAGAAGACTCATTTTCAGAAGAGCCCTTCTTCTTCTTCTTATTCTCCTCTTTACAATCCTTTCAGACATGACCGGATTGCCCACAGTTCCAGCACTTTACCTTGGACTTCTTTCCAGGAGACTTTGATCTCCCTTCTGATTTTGATTTGGACTTCTTGTCCTCTTTCTTGCCTTTCTCCTTTGACCTTCTTCTGATAGCAAGAGCCTCCTTCGCCATCGCAGAAGATTTCCTTCTCATTTCTTTTGATAGCAAAGAACCAATAATATCTTCCATCTTGAAACTAGATGTTGTACCCCCAATAGCCATCACTAGATGATCCCATGAGTCTGGAAAAGAACACAATAGTAGCATACAATAATCCTCTTCTTCAGTCTTTACACCAACAGATGTCAATTGAGCAAGCATCATGGTAAATGCATTCAAATGATCAGCTACAGACCCTCCTTCCTGCATTCTCAAAGAGTATAGTTTCTTCCTTAGGAATATTTTATTCACCAAGGACTTCCCCTGATAAATAGACACTAGTTTCTTCCACAAGGAAGATGCAGTCTTCTCTTCATGCACATTCAGAAGCACTGAGTCTGCCAAACAGAGCCTTATCAGCCCCTTAGACTTCTTATCTACAAGGTCCCAATATTCTTGCTTCATGCCTGTAGGTTTAGTTCCAACCACATCGATCCAAAGATCACGATCCAATAAAAGATCCTCCATCTTGAGTTTCCACAACTCAAAGTTACTGCCATTGAATTTCTCTATTTCAATCTTACCAGATGTACTAGCCATCTTAATTTGTAATTAGAAATAAAAAAACTCTACAAAACTCCCACTAAACAGAATTGACACAAAAAACCCAACACACCCATAAGGATAACACAACTGGCCAGGCTTTGATACCACTTGTAAGGAAAATTAGATGTGAAAACAATTCTCCTAACGTCAATACCTCAAGAAAGAATGCAGATGTACTTTTAAATTTTACAATTATAGTCCAATTAAGATGCACTATGAAACATGTAATAGAAACAAAATTTTGAAAATCACACAAGAACACCAAATATACATGGGAAAACCCTTAAGAGAGAAAAACCCACCACGCCAAGAGAAATCACTTTGTATTATAGTAATTGAGATTACATACAAATGATAGACTTATCTTTCTGGTGTCTGTTTACAATAGCATTCACCATTAACAATATTGCACAGGAACCTTTTCATTATAGTCCACATAGTAGAAATCATACACTGATATAATCACACAATCATCTGTTCAACCAACCAACCAACAAATCACAATCAGCAATCTCAAAGTATATCCATGGCATTCCTTGATTGTCCAACTTCCTCACAGAACCATTGTAACTAATTGTCTTCCAATGGTTCCCATTCGACTCCTCCTATTCATCCATGAGATGCCACATCGAAAGGTCAAATAGTCAAAAGAGATTCACGCTTTGTTGGCATCTCAGTGAGACACCAACAGTGTCTCGTTGATGCCACATAACCTTCATACCGATGTCGCCAAGAGTCACCATTATCACGCAGATGTCCTATCAAGCTTTTAGTGTTACACCGAAACACCAAGCAGTTGCCCAGACCTATCACTTTTTCTAGGAGATCATAGCGAGTCACCAAAGGTTATACCGAAGTCACAAGTGATATCGAGCTCCAAAGAATAGTCGGAAAGACTTACATTATCACCAAGAGGCTTCATCGGGATCACTTATGTTTCCCCGAAGTCATCAGTAGTCACCAAGACATACCACCTTCACTGAGAGTTCTTATCAAGTCATAGAGGTTACCTTGATGACCACCATTCACCAAGACCTATGTTGAAGAACCCTCATCATTGGCAAGACTTACATCATTTTCCGGTAGCCAACACTTGAGCCTCCATTAGTGAGACATTTGTACATTGCCCAGACTTCATAATGAAGCCTTAGTGTTACATCGATGACTCCCGAGTGTGTCCTTGTCGACATAACATTCATCTATCGCTAAGACGTTTCTCTGAGACTCTTTGTGTTACCCCAAACAAATGCGGTCGGTGAGACTTTCTCACATCAATAAGACATCTTATCTATAGTATTACTTCTAGCGAGAGTTTCCCTAATGACATTAAACCAACTGCTATTGGTGAGAATTATCACCGAGCCACTATAGGTTATCCTAAAGCCCATGGTCGCCGAGAGTCTCCTTAACGCCTGATTGAATGGCCTGTCAGCCAAAGATCTCCATGAGTGCTCAGAGGTCATATCAAACACTCCTTGTCACAGCGACATGGTCAAAAGGAAATGACATTCGGCAAGACAAAAGCTAGGTCACAATGACCTATGCAAAACATGATGATACAAACTGCTTGTTGGGCAGACATTGAAGCTTTCACACCAACTTGGCTCTAATGGAGGTTTGAGCCTGTATTGTTTGAGGCACACATTTCCAACATAGATGTTAGTGGGTATTGTCTTATAGAGAAGGATCAAGAAGTAATGCAAAGAGATGCAAAAGGTGCATCAGGACATGAACATCCACTCTGTGATATGGGAGAATATAATGATTGTAATCAGTTCAAAAATGACATATCTATAGATTAGTGCAATAGTGATAAAGATGAAGATAGCAACATGATGCAAAAAGGGATGTTCCTGACTTATGTTCATGGGATGTCTTGAATAGTGATGAAATGGAAGAGGTACAAGAAGTTATCCCATGTCATGATTTGATCAATAGAAATGGTGCTAATATTGATGATTCCTTATCACAAAACAATGACAAGGTATTGAAAATGAATGTGTACACATCCAATCTAATCAACTTAAATGTATTCTCGGTATTGGCGAGTTTTCATGTTGTGGTAGTTGTGATGGAATTGATTCACATGATTCCTCTATTGAGTATGATTATCCATATGCAGTGGAGATTGAATCTCATCCTTTAAGGAGATATGTTGATAACAATGAGAATGTTTATTTTCTTGGTAGTGAGCAATTTTCTTCATGTGAAGAGTTCTCAGAATGTGAGTCAATGATGTCAACTAAAAATGAGGTTAAATTTTTTGAAGGTGGTTCTACATGTTCTTCAAGTGATTACAATGATTTTGATTGTGATGATGATTTGCAAGATTTAGATCTCCATGTTGAGGAGGCAGAAGCTCTCATGACAACAGTGAATACAATAAATAATCCTTTGTTTGATGAGTCTCCATCTCCAACAACTAATAGAAGTAATGATCCTTATTGGTGTAGAGATAATCCAATATTTGAGGATTCTAATTGAACCATTTGATGCATAGTCATGATATGGTTGTAAGCAAACAAAGCGATACATTGATAATTTTTTTGAGAGTAGTGCTTATGAGTCTTTCACATTTGGGACTAATTTTGTAGGTGGGATTAAAGATCATGATGAGGTGGAAGTTTCTAAATGTTTCTAGCAAGAATATAACTACTCTGATGGGAATGATTTAGAAATATTTCAATTGCTTGAGGGATGCAATGATCCAAGCATCCATAATATTAATTGCTCGCAAGTGGATGGAAATATTGCATTAGAAAGATATTTGGAATGTGATTTGAGTTTGCAGTCAATGTAGTATGCTACTAGAGTGAATGAGGAATAACATGGAGGCAATAGTGTTGTTGTTACAAGTGTTAATCCTAAATACAGTGTTAGAAATGATGAAGGAATTGAAGAATATATTGGTTCCTCAGTTGCTCATGGATGTTTGTATAGACTGAATATGGGGAGATTAAATGCATAGGAAGAAAATGATGTGCACACTGATGAAAGGAAGGGTTTAGTGTGGAATTAATAGATTATGCATCATGATACACATGCGGATAATGGATTAGCAATATTTCCCTTTGATAACATTTAAGAAAATATTTGATGAATTGTCAAATATTGTTGACATTTTTTTTTTTGAGTTTCATGAAAATAAATCAAGCAATAGGGTGATCCCACAATACTGGTTTACAATTTTTGGCCAAATTGGACACTAAACTGATTTTTTCTAACTAAATCTTCATTGTCGGGCACCTATAGTGGTTAAACTATTAAGAATTTGAAGATGATGAAAACTAGTGATTTGTGACATTTTGTTTGTAGGTTCTAAATATATTTTTTCAATTTTTTTGACTAATATTGCACTTCTTTTTCTATCTCCTTCGAAAACTAGTTTTTTCAATTATAAACACCATTTTTAAGGAGTGATGCTGACTGTATACAATATAACTTTTTTTCCATGAAGGATAGAATTCTTTTTTTTTTGTATTTAGATTTTTCACTATGATATCTAGTGCTTTCATTTGGTTTCATAGTGTTTTATTGAATATTTTTTCCTTAATCAAATTTTGAAGTCAAACCAATTACAATTCAAACATAGGCAAACCATATACAACATAAATTTTTTTGTATGTATCAAAATTTAATTTTTATTCTTTTACTAGATCAAGGACATCAATATCTAGTGCATTGATATTTTTCAAATTTTTTTTGATAATCTACTATTTTCCACATGTGCAGAACAAAGAGCTTGATTTTCGGTGAAAAACCTACATTCACAAAAAATCAAAAATAAATATACTAATCAAAGTAAATCTATTTAAAATTAAATTTTTGGGAAGCTTATAATAAGGAGTACATACTCAATTTTTTTTTAAAAAAGAATTCATTTGATCCCCCAAAAGATAAATCAAAAGTGGTTTTTAATCAACATTTTGATGGGTGTAAAGGAGACTTCATTATAGGTATAGTTTAAAACTAGTGGGGTTCTATTCAAGGGGGTTTTATCTAAGGAAATTTTATGGAACCATCTTTAATTAGAATCCTTTAAATGGAACTTTTCAAGGCTTAAATCATTATGTTTTCTAAAAATATGCGATTTCAACAAAAATCAGGATCTCGAAGAAAGTGTAAACCAGTATTGTGGGATCACCCAACAAGCAAACACAACAAAAAGCAAAGATACCAAACCTATTTATAGAACTATATAGTTTTCCTATTTCATTCAATTGGATTCAATTCCCAAATTGGAAGCCCCATGCCCCCAAAAATTAAAGAAAATTCTTACCTCTATCAAATTCTTTATCCTTAGATAGTTGTAATGGATCAACACTTTTACCAATAAATCTTACACCATCAACTCCATTGTGATTAGAAAAATAAACCATAATTCTACAAAGCTATCTTTCCCATCACCTTGTTCCAATATATGCTTATCTAATTTAAATATAAAGGTGAAACATTCATATTCCATTTGATCATGAACCTTGACATCAAATTCAATTTTTACATCAAACTGGAATCCTTCATAGACTGGAATCTCTCATAGAGACTTTGTTGTATACTAGGCCAACAATCATCTCCAATTATATATAAAAAAGGTGCATATTTAGGAGAATCTTCATTTTGCTTCTCATAGGTGTTCTTCTTACTAGATGAGAACATGTTCATAATCATACTAAGAAGATGAGGAGCATCAACAAAAAATTCAACTGCACATTCATATTGGCCAACATCATACCCCATGTGATTTTTATTATGCCTTAAGACATAAGTCCTTTTGAAAAAATATTTTGGTCTGACTTAGGAAAAGCTTAGGTCAATAAAAAGCATGATGTGATCAATGACTTGTTCCAGGAAGTCGACGTAAAAATAGGACACCCAAGGGTTTATGATGGGAAACCTATAAAGTGAGGGTTTCTAGGCCAAAACCTTAACCTACTCTTGGAAAAAAGGATCATAAATCATGATCAAAACATAGAACTGCTCAAAATTTTGCAAAAAAATTAGAAGCTCTTTCAATGACTCATGCTTGGGGATGATACCCCTGGTGGGTATGGCGAGAATTCAGATCTCAGGTTGAAGTAGATCAAGAAAGAAGCCCAAAAAACCCAAGAACATGCCCAAACGAGGCTCAATCTTGAGGGTCAAGTCTCATCAGCCTAGCCATGGCCCCATTTTAAAACTAATGTTATTTGCATGTGTAGAATAAACCACTATCTGATTGCTAGACCTAATCTTGGTTGTTCCTTGCCAACCTCGCATGATTAAAATAATGGCTTAACAAAGGTTGCATGGTTTGTGAGCTTTCAAAATGTGTTCCTTTGTAAGGTATGGGGCCTTGTCTTGATGATGAACCCAATGCTTCATGGTTTTGATCTAATAGATGAGATGCAATGGTGAGGTTAAATCTCAATCTTGCCCCCACTAACCACGTGATACTTAAATAATAATTAATTTGAAGCTGCGAGGTTAGGAAGCTTGTGACACATGGATTCCTTGGCCGCTTGAAGGAGGGAACAATGGAGCTTGCAGGTGGATGTGTTCACACCTAGTTGTTTGTATCCCATTTGCTAGGAATTGGTAAGCAATGATGTCAAGAGTTCAAACCCGATCAACTCAAATCTAAGTTGTCCAAAAGGCCACTTCACCAAGAGATCCATGAATTGTGTTTAAAACTAGAGATATGAGCATGATAGCCATATTTTCTTTGTATGAATGGGAATTAATGTCATAAGGAATTTGTAGGATTAATCAAACACAATCCTTATAAGTGTGAATGATTACTCTCCTGTAATCATTAAGGTTGGTACATGGATTTTCATGTACTTGGGTAATTAACAATGGTGATATGGATGCTAGTGGTTGATCATCTGCTCACTCGTGTGATGTTCATTGAGCATTGATGATGAACATGATCAAATTTCTCGATAAATGAGAGGTTGATTTTGTCTATTTTTACTATTGCAATCAAGAGCTAAAGTTTTCTAAGTCTATGAGAAGAGTGTTCTACATTTGAGAAATCTTGTCCTTAGTGAAGATGAATAAGTTTGTTGCTCTTGTTTCATTGATGCAGAGGCCTCCAAGGCTCAACCTCTGGGAATCTCATAGTAACACTTAAAGGAATGAGTCAAGCACACCAGGAATTGTTTCAACTACAAAGGAAGAATGTAAAAAGGATGCTCGCGGCAAGAGAGCTACACGAGTTATAGTGAGAAACAACTACAAGTTAAGGAATTGAGCTATGATCGAAGAGACAACAGGGGCTAAAGGAAAAGAGCCTGCAAGGTTCATGAGAGGAATAAGGAGGAAGATAAGGTATGGCCAAGCTTCTCTGGGATGAAATTTTTTTCCTATTGACATCACTGATAGCCCCTTAGATGATGAAACGAAGATGGATTTAGGTTATCACTTGTACCTCATGGTTTTAAATGAGTTGGTAGACTCAGAGGAGGAGGTGGTAGTAGTTGCCCCAATTCAGTGAAGACACCCAATGGGCATATCTACTCTATTTCTAGTATGGACACTAAGGAAGAAGTTGTGGTGTGTCCCCCAACCTTTGCAAATACATGAAGTGGACATGTGTACTGTGGTTTTGGTTCTAGTTGAAAGAGATGGTACTTGAGTCTTAATTTTTGTGCTGTGATAGTAATACTGTTGTGGTGGTCATTCTTGGACTCTCTGCATATGTGGGATTTTTGTCTTTTATGCTAACTAGGGATACTTTTGGTTGGTATCATAAATTTTTTTGGCTTGAAATGGGTATGGAATTTAAAGTTTCGTTAGTAGTTAAAGGTGATATTTGACAGCATCGGCTGGTTCTTTTTGGTGATTGTTATGAATTTTGTTTCACCTCTTTAGTAAATGATTACAGACAACCATTTGGGGAACTTCTGAAATGAAATTGAATTTAAAAAAAAAAAAATTCACTTGAAATGTAATTGCAATTGAGTCAGGTGCTTGTTGCTCCCTTGATTTATAAAATAGATTTTAGGGCTCATTGCAGGATGCTCAATTTTTGAGACATAACATGGTCTAGGTAGAAGCTAGGTCCAAGAAGGAATATATTGTAGAAAGCTTAAGGGATAGAATAGTAAATTGTCTTGGGTATAGGTCTTGTATGTAACAATCTTAAATTAGTTTTATATAAGCTATGAATATCGAAATAAATCTTAGTTCTAAAATGAATACTCTCCTCTGTAACTTTTTGCAAGTTTAAATTAAACTATCAATGGTATTTGTGTTAATCATCAATTGTTCAATTGAATATATGTCCTTATTTTTGCTTTAACTCAAATAATTGATTAAATGCTTGAAGAGGGTCATAAATTTGTACGAATTTTCATATGATTTGGTAAGAAGTTACATTTTAGACACTATGATTTTTCATATTGTAAAGCATTGTGATAATAGTCCACCAATTTTTGAATCAAATAGCTTATGTTTACTAGTTATTGCATATTTGACTCCATACACTTGATTCATGAAGCACTTGTCTATTTGTTAAGAATTCTTGCAATTGAATGAATTGGTGATACAACCGGCTATGGATTTAAAAAGAGAGAAAAAATCATTAAATAATATTTTAGTTATGAAATATGAGTTTGAAATATCCCCTTGTTCCTAGAAAATAGATAATCATTTACTTAAAGGTTAGCCAAATCTTTAGTGAATTATGTTTGTTTGCAAATAATAGGAACTAATCTATGCATAGAAGTGTTCTCCATCAAATAAATCAAAATGAACACAATAAGGAATACCATCCTAAGTCCCACAAAGCCTAAAGTGTAGGAGTAAAGACCCCATAATCCTTTACTCAATGTGTTGGCCACTACCCTAGAAATTTCTTAAGCATAAGGGTTGGCTACCCTTTAGATAATTTCAAGGTTTTGCTAGAAAAAACACCAACAATGTCTATGTAAGGAGATTTGTCTTTCTTCTTGGCATTGCAGATTGTTTAATCAGACAAGGATTTTTATTTCACAACACAAGTACATAAGGGTAAGCGCACCAAGATGGTTCCCAAAAAGGGGGCTTAAGTGGCCACTTTTATTTTGAAATCAAGAAATACTGACCTTGGAACAAAAACAAGGATCAAAGTGCTCTGAGTCTACTTTCTAAACTACTAATTTATTTTGAAAATGTTTGAGATTAAGGGTTTCAAAAGAGGGACATACACAAATCGGTGCTATTTTTGTCAAAAAAATAACATAGCAACTCTTGTACGACCTGAGCACGGTGAAATTTTTTGTAGTATTTTTAAAATCACTATGGTCAAAAGTTAGCTAACAATATCTAGTTGATGCACAATTTTTTTGATAATTTTTTAATGAATATTTGATTTTTTACCAATTTTCTAAGTGGGCACTTCCTAAAAAGTAGAATTTTGGCCGTGCTCCCCCTACAATTTTTTGAAGGTAATTGATTTTAATTTTTTTTTTTTTAAAAAAATGTAGAATAGAGTCTAGTTTCTAAAAATGTAATTTATTTGAAATTTTGATGAATGGTTAATATATAACAAAAAAAACCAAACACTGATTTTTGGCGAAAAAGAGACATACAAACAAAAGAAATTATGGATGAAAGGCTTAACATTGTTAAAAAGTGAAAAAAATTACATCGTTGGATAGCTAAGAGAGAACCTAACATAACCCATGTGTTTGCTTTTGTCGATATTGAACCAGATGCAATCTTGATGGTGAGC